>BPLS01027522.1:0-15821 GCA_019656275.1 Rhododendron kiyosumense
GTTTACAGTTGAAAACACTCAATGATTCTGAAGCATATCACCTAGCCACCATTGTCTTTCATCGCCCCTTGACGCTGTTGTCCTCCATTGCCCATGCCGCTGCTGCACTTGTTTCGCCCTTTTCCAACATATCCTGATCCTCCAATCTACTCACCGGTCAATCGCTCTCGCCAATCGTCTCTTTCACATTCTCCTTTCCACCATTGCTGATTACCGCCAGATGGCAGCCTGCTATGGGTTGATTTATGCCCTTATCATAGGCTGGTTTGCCGTTTTTTGATGCAATTGGATTTCTAGTGCCTGGGGTGGTCTGCTGCTGTTTGCTTTCCCTCTGTTTAGCTGATTTTTGTCCTGAAATGGGTGTTGTTTTTGTAAGGTTTTAGGTCTGTTTTTGTTGGAGATTGGTGATTAGTGGTTTGTTGGTGTTTATTTTGTTGATCTACTTTTTATTCGTTAGATGAAGTGAATATTGTTTTCCATTTCTCCCCATGGGTGATCGATGTCATGTGGCTATGGATAGAGAGTCTGAGCAAACAACATTGGTCCCTCTATTTGTTGACAATCTTCCTGAGAATGTTGTTCTTTTATGGTTCAGGAAGTTTTTCAACCATTTTGGGTTGTTAAGGATATGCTTTTATCCCAGTGAAGCGTTGTAAATTGACTAAAAGAAGGTTTGGTTTTGTGTGGTATAACTGTGCTACATCGGCAGAGGTGGCTATATCCAAATCCAATGGATTTTGGATTGAAGATAGGAAGCTGTTTGTTAAGTTTGCTGCTTTTGGAACTTCGGTGAAAAAACTTTTGAAGAATAGGGTTGGCCTTGATTCGAATGTAAATACTATTGGTGGGAAAGACAATACTACATCCATTCCTTGTTAGTCCACTATTCTTTTTTAGGATGTTCCAAAATGTTGGTTTTTTCTAAAAGTGAAAATAGAAATCTAATGATTTTTCAAAAATGTCCCTCGTGAGTGAATAGAAGGGTTGTAGACAAGGTAGAATATAGGGATAATGATAGAAATGATGTCTTCAAATTTGAATCCAGGTGTAATCATTGCGTATCACCTTCAAAAGTTGGAATCCCTGAGAGGGACCAACAATTAGGAAAGGATATGGAGTGGTGTAAAGATCCCTTTGATCAAGAACTTCCCCAACACTTCTGGGGGAGTCCAGCAAAAGATATGAAGCTAGTAATGATAGTAATTTGGAGGAGGGGGAACTAACACTTTCTTCAACGCTGGAAGTATTTTGGGGCAAGTAAATCACTCTGGATGAAGCTACCTCGAAAGTTATATCTTACTCTTCAAGTAAAGTGTAGGTCTCTACCAAGTCTTTCGGTGTTATTAATCAAGGGATCAACTTGGAGGCTTATGGAAGAGTGTATCCAATCTGGGCAGTGGAAGAACAAGTTGTGGTCAACAATTTGATTGGAGGCATTTGCAAATGTAAGTGCAAAGGGAGAGATAGCCTCATCACCAAGAATCGTGTCTTTGATAAGGATGATGTACGGGCTAATGAGAAAATTGCTGAGGACAATCATCTGGTTGATGTGGAATCTCTGCAATGGGGTTTCGAAGGAGGATGTGATCAGGACGGTTCCTATCCCAGATGAGAGCCACCCATTTGCTAGTCCTATCCTTCATGTGCCGAAGTCTGGTCATAAGGTTTCAAGACCCTTTGTTTTTGAGATTAGTGATCTGGAAATATCAGGAAAGGCTCATCAATATGGACTATATAGCATGTTTTCAGTTTCTCAATTCTGAGCAGAGTCTAGGATTAGTACCAATAAAAATGAATTTTTGGCTCTATGAATCGGACAAGTGAACTCACCCTTTCAGCTCCCCGATACAAATTTGTGCTTAGAAATCTTAACAGACTCTAACCAGGAGGGATCTCGTATTTCCAGAAGGAATTCTCTCTCTCTCTCTCTCTCTCTCTCTCTGGTACCTGATTCCAAGGAAATTCATATTTGGCTCTATGAATCTTGGGACTACGCTCCAGATCATAACCCCTGTTCAACTTCCCAATTTCTTGATCCGATCAGTCCCTTCTATCTACCTATAAATAAAGCCCATGCCACTCTCAGTGACTTAATATCAACCACAGAGCTTGCAAAAATGGCACACATACTAGATTTTGCTTTGACAAAGCTGAAAGAAGCATTTTGTTGTGCATTTCAAAAACAAAGAAATTCTTTGACAAATTCACCAAGGAAACAGAAAACTCCACGAACCATGCCGAGAAATTCCCAGACAACTTCTCCAGGGAATTTAAAGAATCCCTTCTCAAGTCCAAGACTGTGATTAACACCGTCATTAAACGAGTAACAAGCACCACATCCACACTGATGAGTTCATTCTTCTGTTCGGCACAAAAGCTGAACTTAGGTCTGTTGGAGACTTCGGTTTCTTCTGTTGTGGAAAAGTTCAAGAATCTCCTTGCCTATTGCAAGAAATTCATGAACTTGACGAGCGAAGCTGCAAACAAAATTGGACAGCGGTTTAGTATCGACATATGTTACGACGATGAGAAACTGCAGGCATTGATTGGTCTGGTTGTAGAGATTGTTGGTTTAGTGAGAAGTGTCAAGCTGAAAGCTGAAAGAAGTATTCCGTCGGTGCATTTCAAAAACGAAGTTCTTTCAAAATCTCTCAGAAGATACAGAAAACTCTATGAACCAAGCCAAGAAATTATCAGACAACTTCTCCCAAAAATTCACCGAACCCTTTCTCAAATCCAAGCCCATGATTGACACCATCATTGAACAAGTAACAAGCATTCCACACTGATGAATTCATTCTTCTGTTCGGCACGAAAGCTGAACCTAAGTCTGGAGAATTTGGCTGCTTCTCTTGTGGAGAAGTTGAAGAATCTCTCTGTATGTGGCAACTGGCAAGAAATTCAAAAGCGAAGCTGCAAACAAAATTGGACATCGGTTTGGTATCGATGTATGTCATGGCAATGAAAAACCGCTGGCATCGATTGGTCTGGTTTTAGAGATTGTTGGCTTTGTGATAAGTACAAAGAAGAAGGGGTTGTGGGGAATTTGGAACACCTTCTTTCGAATCTGCTGGCCAGGCATTGAGGAATTTGCCAGAGAGAATATTGATAGTTTCCTTAAGACATACTTCAAAAGGTTGGCCGAGGATGAAAAAACAAGAGCTAAATGGGTAAATACGTTTGTTGAGGTAGGTTCTCATGTGGTTTTTCTCCTGATATTGTAGTAGTATTAGTTATGGTGGGAAGCTAAAATGATACAATTTGATGGCATCTTTGCAGTGCTTTCAGTTTATTTGAGAAATGTTTTGGTTTCGATTCTTATCAGCTTCTACATGCTTTTAAGCAACACTAGCTCTTTTGTAGAGTTCTTCTTCTACATGAATTGGTATGCAGTTTTTGTCCGAGTTGAACGATTAATGTTGAAAACTTGAAGTTCGTTCTTGTGCAGGATGTTTTCGATCCCACAAGCCTCTTACCTTAGGTCGCGTGGCTCTGCGCCACTTTTAACTTGCTACCACCACGCAGGAAGATCATGTGTTGAATTTTTCCATTACGCGCGTTTGCAAAGTAAGTTGTCGTGCATGATTTTTTCGTGTGGAATGTACAAAATTACCATATTGTGGGGTTGTTGATCAAGATCAGTTAACTCTGCCTGAGCCTCTGGTTCAGATAGATGGGTTCGCTTAGCCCTTTTGGGCGGATGGGAGCGTTTCGGGGTAAACTCAGAGTTGTGGATGGTATTGCTTCACCAAGGATTACCGAAGCGATTGCTATTCGTGAAGAGCTGAATCTGGCAGTGCCGCGGTGGTGTTGAAGCTGGAAATGGTGCAGGTGCAGGATCTGATGCTCAAGTCATAATGAACACTATTTTCTCTCCTCGTGCGCCTCCTTCAGATGATGTGGTTTTTATATTCTCTATCCTCAAACACAAGCCAATCACGAGTAACTTAAATTTTTATACGCCATAAACTAAACGAGTCAACTAGTTAATTGTTAGAACTTGGTTTGAAAACTTAATATGAGCTTCAACATACTCCAATTTAAACCTTGATTTATTTATACATTTATACAATCTTAAATGAAATTTTCATGAGTGAGAATAAGAGCTCAATTTTGAGAATCTTAATTGTTTTATTCATAAAGTCTAGGAACATTAATTTTAAAACACAACTTTGGACATTTTTGTGTTTGGAAAGTTTGATGTGTGCTCATATGCATCCGATGCGCACTCTTATCACAGTTGTATTTCAAATTGCCTTCGTAGCATTGTTCTTGTTTTATCTGCCCTATCAAGAATCAAGAAACGGTTTTAAGTGACTTTTACTCCAATTGAGTCGAACTAACAATGGTTCGAGTACCACAAACACCAGTGCATTTCCCTTCTTCTATATTATTGGATTATAGGCTAATAACAATAGTAAAGTTATTTCTGCTGCTAAATGACATCTCAGTTGATGTAGGTAAAAAATTGAACTGCCCATAAAATCTATGAAAGCATATACTTTAGGGAAATGATGAGGGATGTGATTTTGACACTCCACTTTTAGTTTTGTTTTCTCACATGATCAAGACACAAAGTGGAGTGCCGGTGGCTAAAACTAAAGTGCCAAAATAAATTCTCAAATGATAATGCCAAAACTGCTTTTGTTAATGTCAAAATTATTGTGTGTAAAAGTCTTGTACTTTGCACCGGGGCTGTTCAATAGATGAATCGAACAGCCCAATCCTCACCAAACCGAGACATGCTATGGGCGGATACGGATCTAAATATACTAATTCTGAAGATTCCGGATCTATTCCAGTTTGTTTTCACTCAATCCGCAATGTTCCTATTTCTCTGTGGAAGGTTATGAATGATGTTGACCAATTTGAACAAAATTTCACTGATAATAAAGTAATAAACATGTATTCTATGATATTTTTATGTTTCATATTGAAAATGTTAATAACCTTCTCTATTATGGCGGATCAGAAAAAAAAAAAAAAAAAACCCTTCTCTATTATGATGTCATTTTGGACTTTTAAATTTTTTATGGACGAATGTAACTTAATTGGATGATGTAAAAGTTTATCTTTAGACTTTAGGGTGGATAAATATAACTTAATTCTAACTAATGTTGGGACCCAGAGTTATGAAAAGCTACTAGACTCTCTTAGTGCTAATCTAACTATTCCGCAAACCTCTGTTGACTATAAAATATGGCAAAAAAAAAAAAAAAGTAACGTTGGTTTAGACTAGTTTGAATTTGTAACGGACTTGATTGGACTTCAATTTTTGGGATTTATTTTTCAACCTTTAGGTGTATATAAAAAAAAATACTTGAACATAACAATGAACCGCAGCATGAAAGAGAAGGTCTTCAATGTTCTGGGAACAGCTTCATATGATTCTTAAAGATCTTGAGGCACATTCTGAGTTAACACCATGAAAGAAATTGAACTTAATGATGACTATAGCTTCTAAGCTGTGACTAGGTTTCAGATGTATGGATCATACACGTAGCTTTCTTCCTCCCTTTCACAACTTCTTGTCCTTTCACCCCTAACAGCAGCCGAATGACAACTCGAATTTTTCGTATTACGTAACATTCAATGCATGATTCTGTGATTTATTACCGAGTGCATCCATAAGCGCTCGGTAACCACACTTTTTTTCTTTTGGGACGACTGTAAGAACATTAGTATGTGTTTACTCTTGACTTAATTTTTAACAATGTGATATATGGGGTGAAGGTTAGTTAATATTGTGATGTAAGTTTTCAGTGGCATTTTTCGTTTTATTGCGCGCGCACACACTGCTTATTAGATAATCTTATCAAAAGTTTACAATATTTGCTCTGATATTTTGTACTTGAAATATGATGGTGAGACATCTCGTATGATAAAGCTTAGTTTTAAACTTCTAACCTGCAATTAAATTCACAGGGGCATGACAAAAAGCAAGACTAATTGCCACGGTTCATTTTGTCATAGGAAGTATATTCCACAATAATGCATACGAGGTTTCAATTGACCGCAACTCAGGGGTAAGAGGGGGGCAGTAGGCGTGTTGTGCACGATCTGAGCCATTGAATTGTGCATCCGACGGCTCAGATCTCATCTCAACAATAATGCACAACACTCATGTTGTGCACTTGTGCATAGCAGGGCTGGGGCCCTTGGGTTCAACTCAGGGTCGCAGCTAAATTATACTGCTGTAAACAGCAGAATCAGCTCCTCTATCCAATTCCTCCATTTCTTTGGAAGAGCGGAGAACACCCACAAAGACCAAACATTTCAAACGTTGGAGTCAATTGGAGGTTTGTTCGCTGGTTAATTTTAGAGCCCCGAAAATCGTCAAGGTGTACAAGTTGACTTGAATATTTGGTTATCAAAAATAAAAATGGTGGAAATTGCTCAGATGAGCGAAAATATTTGTAGTGCCTTTTAAGCAAGGACTGTAGTTAAATTTTTCACAGTACTCGCTTGGCTGGACTTATTATTGCTCCTATTATCATTATTTTATCATCGCTTGGCTTGATTTTGATTATTAGAATGAGATTAAATTATTTTCACCCGCGGTGGAACATCCCACTTTTTCATGCAAAAAATAAATTTGATCGGACATCGATAGGAATATCAAAAATTGAATTTTGCTTTGTACAATGGAGAGTTTATCTTTATTATTATTGACAGAAATCAGATCGTCTATTTTATAAACCAAAATTCAAATTTTAATATATCTATCGACTACCGATTAAGTTGATTTTTTGCATGGTAATACTATATTGCGTGTCTTAAAATATGAACGGTTCATATCACAATAATAAACACTCGGTGGGGCCCATAATAGGTAGTGGTGAAAAAGTGATATTTTACACCAGTGGATAGAATTTATACTCTACTAGAATTCCAGCTTTGTTCCCACTTTATATAGTAGTCCATCCGTCCTAATTTGTTTGTCCATTTTTGGAAACTCAACTTTTTAGGGAACATAATGATTACACCTACAAACATTTAACTTTCCAACATTTACCCTTTTAACTTTTTTAAAACGGCCTTGTTATTGTCAGCCCATTGGGCTGACAATAAACATACTAGAAGACAAGAAAAACACGTATTCATGTGTACTTTATACACCTTTTAATACACATTCACACACTTGCTATTGTCAGTGTTGTGCCGAATATGAAATTGAAAATATAACAAATCAACAAGCGATAAATAAGAACACAAGGATATACGTGGTTCCGTTCAAGCACAAAGCAAGAACGTACTCCACGGGGAAAAGAGCAAGAGGATTCACTATAAACGGGGAGAGAAACAAAGAGCCGGCTATACCCGTAACTCTACTTGAAGCACCAAACAGATATCTAGAGACAAATCTCTGGTGGAACCCAAAAGGGAGACACAAACCCTTGGTGAAACCCTAAGAGATGAACAAAACCCTAATGTCTAAGCCCTAAACAAAAGACCATAACCCCAGGAAATCCCAAGATCCCTATTTATAGGAAAAACACTAAATAAACCTAAACCGAATAGGAATAGAAATCCTAGTCAATTTAGGAATTCCAGTCAATTTTCAACAAATCTCCACCTTGACTTGAATTCCATCGAACTCAACACTATAGGCAATCCTCTCCTTCAATCGCTCATTTCCCCCAAAAGCCCCCCACGGGGCAATCACTAACGGCACAAACGAGCAAGGCTCAAGCACACCTGTTTGACCTTGTAAACGCGACTCAGGAAACCCAGCCGCACATGCCTCCAAATTGAGCCTCTATCTTCCAACGGGCACCTCCCACCCAACGCATCCCTCTCGGATACGCTCGAAGATCTGCTCAAACTCCACACGGAGTTAATTACCAACTCCACCACGGAGTTAAAAACCCAATACTGAGTCAACCTCGAATTCGTCGATGAAGAACCCAAAGATGTAGCACCCACAATCGTACTACCATCAAGCACATAGAGGTTATTCGATTTCCGACCCTTCATCAAAACACGAGCACCCGTCAAAACCCTCAAGACTCCACCTTCAGCGGTATGCTTCCAACCCAAAGAGTCAAGAGTACCCAAAGAGATAAGGTTCCTCTTCAAATCCGGTATATGTCGAACACCAAACAATGTCCTCACAAACCCATCATGCATTCTGACTTTAACTGTTCCAATCCCAACAATTCTACAGGGCATATTATTCCCCATAAGAACTGTACCACAGCTAACCGATTCATAAGTATCGAACCAATTCTTATTCGGACACATGTGGTAAGAACATCCGGAGTCCAGAATCCATTCGGTTTTCGAACAGACATCACCGACACTCACAGAAAGAACCATAAGTGAATTGTCGGAATCCTCTTCAACAATACCAGCAACAACCTTCTCTTCAAAATTTTCTTTATTTTTCAACCTTGGACAATTTCTCACCATGTGCCCGTATTTCCTACAGTAAAAACACTTTACTTCCTGATTTGTGGAACGAGAGCCAAAAAACCCCTCTACTGCCATTATCCCTCTCAAAAGATTTTCCTTGCGCCACCAAACCATCAGCATAAACCTCACTTTCACCGGATACTTTCTTCCTTAATTCCTTTGAATATAAACTAGATTTAACATCCTCCATGGAAATCGTATCTCTTCTGTAAAGTAGGGTAGTAACAAAATGCTCATAAGACGCAGGCAAAGAACATAACACAATAAGGGCTTGATCTTCATCATCAATCACAACATCAATATTTTTTAAATCCAAAATAATTCGATTTACCTCATCTAGATGGTCTTTTACGGGCGTACCTTCCCTCATACGAAACGTATAAAGGCGCTGCTTCAAATACAACCGGTTGGTAAGAGATTTCGTCATATAGATGCTTTCCAACTTCAACCAAATACCGGCAGTCGTATCCTCCTCCCCGACCTCGCGAAGCACATCATCGGCTAAACACAACTGAATCGAACTGAGCGCCTTCGCATCGAGATCCTCAAACACACTATCCTGCATATTAGCAGGCTTCTTCGATTTTCCCAACAAAGTCTTGTGTAATCCTTGTTGAACAAGCAAAGCCTTCATCTTAATACGCCATAAACTGAAGCTAGTGCTCTGCCCATCGAACTTCGCAATTTCGAAACGAGTCGCCATTGAAACGATCACCAATTGCACAATACGCAGCGGAAAACGAAAGCCTCGGATTGAAAACCCGGAGTTCTGATACCAATTTGTTGTGCCGAACACGAAATTGAGAATATAACAAATCAACAAGCGATAAACAAGAACACAAGGATATACGTGGTTCCGTTCAAGCACAAAGCAAGAACGTACTCCACGGGGAAAAGAGCAAGAGGATTCACTATAAACGGGGAGAGAAACAAAGAGCCGGCTATACCCGTAACTCTACTTGAAGCACCAAACAGATATCTAAGGACAAATCTCTGGTGGAACCCAAAAGGGAGACACAAACCCTTGGTGGAACCCTAAGAGATGAACAAAACACTAATATCTAAGCCCTAAACAAAAGACCATAACCTTAGGAAACCCCAAGATCCCTATTTATAGGAAAAACACTAAATAAACCTAAACCGAATAGGAATAGGAATCCTAGTCAATTTAGGAATTCCAGTCAATTTCCAACAGTCAGCCCATTGGGCTGATTTTAGAATTTTCCTTTTTAAAAAGTTATTTTATTTGAAAAAGCAAGGACAAAAAGGACATTTAGTTCATTAAAAAGTTAAATGAACAAACATTTTGAAACATGAAAAAGTTAAAAAGTTGACAAATAAATCGAGACGGATGAAGTATCTACAATTCCAACCTTACATTCACTTAAAAGATATAAATAAGTTGTTCCAACTGCCATCCATGATCGATATCGATTTCCCTCTTGCTGTGATCAATTGCACGGCCCCCAAAATTCAACAGACGGTAAAATAGTGGTTGTGAATGCAGAGTTTTAGTGAAGAAGCTGTGGATATGGTCACGTTTGATATTGGTCGATATATTTTTAAGAACGATTGGATAAGATGAGATTACGAAGAAAATTGAGAGCACAAGTTGGGTTCACGATATAATGTATTTGATTATGTGAATATTGGACTAGTTGTACTATGTTCGGTTAGAATGACATAAATGTGGGATTGGGATTATTTTCGACCGTTGAATTTGAAGGGAAATAATCTGGAGAAGGGGAATTTTTCCCCTGGTATTAGTTAATCCCCCAATGGGATACTCAATGGACAAATAATTCACTTTTGTTCAGTTCGGCCCCTTTAATTCCTCTCGTTAGTCCCACCTCTCTTATCCCGCCATCAAACATGCCTGCCATCAAACGCAGGAAACAGACACCATATGGGGTGGTGGGTGTGAACACTCGGGGAGGAAATTGGGAAAGATTTGAAGGGAAGTTTGGAGAGAAATTTCGGAGGAAAAAAAATTGTAGAGAACAAATGAAGAATTGATTGGAATGGTGTGACTAGTGACCTACTGCTATGAAAGTAACATATTTTGGCTGACCACACAAAAATGTGGTTGTAATAGTTTTATCTTATGTAAGGAAAATGTCAATATGGTTTAATGAGGAGATGGATTTTGTGTCCAAGCCTTCCCTCCATTTTTTTCCAATGAGATTGGCTTATTCATGGAGGAGCCGTAAATAAGCAATTTGAGGAGATGCACGATTTCAGCTATCCGTTTCGGCATTGAACGGTCAGGATTTTAAACTAACTCTTTGCTGGAATAGTTTAACTCTTTGTGCGAAGAGTTTTTTTAAAATTCGAATCGTCCAATACACTTTGGATAGGCGCGATTCACTTCCGTAAACTACTATTCACGGAAACCTCTGTTAAATAGTTTCTCTTTTCCAATTTCCGGTGTGCTTTCCTCATATATTTCGAAAGGGGTATATGTAGCTTGTGTATTCCAACCACACAAGTCATCGTTTTTTTTTTTCGGGGTTAAGGATATTCAAGCCAGTTTACACGCACCTCTATTAATCTCCTTACCGGTCCATCCAAAAAAGACCATCCACGTAGAAAATTACCTTATTATGGTTTGACTCCAAGAGTCAATTGCACAAGTCGTAGCTTGGCGGGTCATCAAGGTCATTACGAACTGCTCAGTATTCCCGTTTTGGTCCTTTCACTTGATAGTTGTTGTCTTTTTACATTGCCCGGAATTGTTTGCTTTCTAAAGGGGTATATTCGGAAGTTAAGTAATTGCCTTGGTTGAACTTTCTCAGAACATCGCCATGTGGACGCTGTGGTCCTTTTGGTGACTTTTTTCTTTGTCGTTGACTGGCATGTGAACGCTTGGATCCTTTTGGCGACTTTTTTCTTTGTCGTTGACTGACTTTATTCAGAGCCGGCTCATAAATTTTAGAGATCGGAAATGAATCTCTTGAATGAGGTCTCCCTATATTTTTCATACAAAAGTAATCTACAAAGAGTCTCATAGAAAAAACAATTATAAAAGATTTACCATTAGAAAATAGAAGCATATAATTATTCTCAAAAAAAAAATTCAACTATTACAATACCTCAAAATCCATCATGTGAAAATTATTCTTCTCGCAAATTTTTCTGCAAACGTACTAATTAAGTCTTCATAGTCAAGCTGTTTCACCAACTCTTTCTCGATAGACAACATAGCCAATTCAGTTAATCTTTCTTGATACATGATTGACCGAATTAGATAAAAAAAAAAAAAACTCTAATCAAGGCTTCAAGCCTTCAATCGGACACCCATGAATTAAAATCAAACGATTCAAACCCCACATAATATTATTATATACATCACCATAAATAGAAAACCTTTAAAATTTTATCAATTAGGTCAACTGCTCAAGATAATAAAAAACTTACTTGGTAGATGTGGAGAGTTGGAGATGGTAAAAGAGGGGTCTTAAGGAATTCCGTATGCAAGTATTTTTGATCCACGATCGTCGGTCATTGTCTTCCCTTCCCTTCGACTCCTCAAACGTGAAGCATGAAGCGTTTGCAGTTTGCTGCGTTTATTTCTTCTACTTTTTTGATCGGTAGCGCAAAATATCTTCCTGTTGTCCCTCATTTTTTATTTTTTTAACGCCTTAATGTTTCTAATGAGTAATTCTACCATTTGGGCCTATTTTGTGTAAAGGAGGCTGGTGCAAAAAAAATTTTGGGCCATATATATATAGGGATCCAGGTCTCTCGTTTTAAACTTTTTTGGAGGGGCCGGAAGCGCACGCTTCCCCTGCCTTGGCCATAAGCTGGCCCTTGCTCTATTGGCTAACACAAATTGTCGATTCTGCTTGTGCAATGTGTGTTGTGTCTTGATAGAAGTAATTAATTAGGTAGCCATTTGATGTAAAATGTATATTTGTTGGCTGGGATGCACATAATTTCGTATCTCTGTAGCTTTTGCTGGATTTCATTGCAAGTGCCGTAGGGCCGTTGAAATGATATGTGATTGCCTTGTCGTTAAAAAAAAAAAAAAAAGGAACTCTGACTCTTCAATGGACCTCGTCCAATATGTGTTTATAGGACGCGGTTCCGAAATTGCTCAGTACAAACCTTTTTCGCTATCACTTGTGAAAAATCCATACACAGTAGTACCCTTGCTATAGTCTATAGATCTCATCCCCTGCTGCTTCATCGTCTTCATCCATCATGCTATTGCTTCCCCTTCATTCGGAACCATAACAAGCTTCAACTCTCTGGTATGAATCTATGGATCTTAATTTTGGTTCCTTTCATAATCTTTTCAGCCAAAATTTCAATGCCTGGCTTAAATACTTAGTTCCCTTGTGATGAAATTATATTTGTGATCGTCAAGTTTGCCTAAATACCGAGTTCTCTTGTTAATTATGCTGGTTTCGATAATTTTTTCCGTTTTGTAAAGTTGTTCCTTGATTCTTGTTCATTTTGCTAATTTATGTGTATTTTTGTTGCTTTTCACTCGAAACTCCGGACTATTCACGTTTTAAAACTCGTCAAGACCATTAGCCGCATTAAAAATCTACCTTGCTCATTCAATATCAACTGATATATTTTTAAAAGACAAGTACGTAGCCAAATAGTTTAAAATAAAAATTTAAAACACAGATATATTAGAATCCATTTTGGAAGACAAAAATGTATTTTCGGAAATGATTTATATGTGTTTTTTTGCTTTACCGAAAAAACAAATTGAAGATTAATTTGCTAAAAAAGGACAAACTCGGTGCACGAGACTTCGGCTATTGCGGGGTTGGGGGAATGGTTGATGTAATATGAACCCTTGCTAGCTCGCCCTGGTGTTTTCCATTCTTGCTAATTCTTTTCTCTTGTTTTTTTACATAAACAATACTCCACGTTCACGTGCCATTAGATACCATGTACTGCTGACGAAAGTAGAATTGACTGTTGACTTCTCACAAAAGGAATCTACAGACGCATCACGATGAATCCGTGGACTTATTTTGCCATCCGCTAGCAGGGGCCAATTTAAAAAGGGATAGAAGCCCCATGGATTGGCTCCGCATGAATTGATTCCACTTAGGAGTATTAAAAGCTGAGAGCATATGTTCCTAAGTTCCAACCATCGACCACCAGGCCAACTATACCTAACCTAGTGGTTAAGTTTGTTCATGACTCGAATAAGATTAAAACAGTACTTGATACATTCTTCCTCGAACATAATCATCGTCCTTAGATGCCAAGGGTGGGGCAACCAGCGTTGGGTGTTCAATACCCGACGGCACCATTTTAAACCCCAATGCTAAATTGGTCATGGATGTTAGACGAAGTGATCGATGTCTCTCTTCATCAACTCATTCTGTATCAGTTTACCAGGAACCCTGACCAGCTGTAGCTGCCCTACTTCTGAGTGTGTCGTTGTTGCTATTCAAAAGAAGTTCTCGTCAATCATTGTTAAAATAAACAACATATTAGTCTAAAGTCCAAATGAAACAAACACATTGGAGCTTTAGTCCAGCCTAAGTTTCAGTGATGTGTAGAGTCCACTAATAAAAATATTTTTGAGTCTATAGTCTATGACAAAACAAAATTGTCTTTAATGAGTCAAAGGCTTTGTTTGGTTAACACAAAAAATGTCTTTTTCCATTTAAATTGTCTTAAATGAGACAAAAGCCTTGTTTGGCTAACAAAAAATATATATTTTTCGTGTTTTTCGATCTTGTTGCACTTTCATAGGGTACCCTAGGATTTTAGGCACTTTCATAAGATTTAGGATGCACTTTCCTATTATATGGTTTTAGCAGTTTAGGCACTTTCATAGAATACCCTAAGGTTTTAGGCACTTTTATTTATTTATAAGGTACCCTAAGATTTTAGACTTTTTTATAGGGTACCCTAGGGTTTTTGACACCGATCAACCTTGGTCAATGCCGGTCAACTTTAGGAAGGGTTTTTTGTAAATCCTGGACAAAATGTCCAATATACGGTGACCAAATGAGATTGTTTTTGAAAGGACTAAATTAAAGTACTAGAATTTGTTTATGAAAGGAGTAAAGTTGACTTGGCTGTTGACTTCTCACCAAAGGAAATCCAAAGACCCAAACATGCTGTACCATTCCTTTCTTATCTTCAGCTATCACCACATACCTGATCATTTGCTTTTTTCAGGAACACATTTGCGAATTGGGTCTCGTTTCTCTCTCTCTCTTCATTCTTCGGGAAATATCTCATAACAGAGGTAAATTGATCATCTTCCCTCCTGCAAGCTGCTCTTTCTTTTCTGTGTGTTTATTAATTACTTGTGTCTATATATAATGCACTGTATGCATATCTTTCTTTTTCAACTCAAGCAGTCATCAAATCTTTCAATTGCTGTGATTACTGATTAGAGTTCTTTAATTCCGTTGGATTGGAGGAAAAAATCCACTATTTTGTTTTTTTTTTTTTAGAATTTTTGGGAGGTCCACTGTGTAGCATGTTGCTAACCCTACTAGTCAATTTCTAAAGTTTCTAACCTCTCTAATCTACTAATAATTCCAATGACAAAACTACCAAATCTAAAAGAAACAAGTGTTTTGTTTGGCTAATACAAAAAATGTATTTTTTCACTTTTTTCAATCTTGTTGTAACCACCACCACCATCTCCACCACCACCACGCCAACAAATAATGTTATGTGTGATAAAAAAATTTCTTTTCTTTTTTATTCCTTTTTGAGTCATTCCATTTTTAAACCCACCACACCTTAACGTATAACGTTAGATATGTGACAAAAATTTATCTTTTTTTTTTTTAAAACATATTTTGAGCCATTCCCTTCTTAAATCCGTCACACCTTAACATAAAATGTTATCAGTCTCAATCTGCGTTCTTATCTTATGTTTGATACTACGCTAGCAAAAGTGTACGTATAATCTTATATGTCTTAATCTATTCTCTATCTGTTATAAAAAACAAAGATAGATCTGAGACATATAAGGTTGTCTATGAATATCTGAAACGTAATTTTTGTCAAAAAAGCACATATAATATTATATGGGAAAATCTAGCGTCAGCCCTAAGGGCTGACAATAGTGGGTGCACGCGCGAGTCCACGCGCCCATTTGAGAGCTGTTTTCTGTGAGTTCCAATGCATGATGTTACCCATTGAAACTGACTGGAATTTTTGGGCCAAATGACAATATTAACCCTCATCCCACTTCTCTCCCGCAGACCAGTTTCCAGAACCAAAAACCTTTCTAGATCGAAATATCAGCCGACTTGCAAATCCATCGCCGGCTGAAAAAATCGGCAACTCCGTGATAGCAAATATTATCGTGCACTGATTCTAAGACAATTCACTCACAGAAACCCAGAAACCGCCCTCTCTCTCTCTCTCTCTCTCTCTCTCTCTCTCTCTCTCTCTCTCACTCTCTC
>BPLS01027522.1:15921-43773 GCA_019656275.1 Rhododendron kiyosumense
AATTGTTTTACGATTTGCTAGTCGCAATTTTGAACTGATTGTGGGCAATTTGGCTCTATAATTCGACTATTTCACAGTTCTGAAAGGATATGGAGGGGGGAAAATTAGAAATTAATTTTAATTTTTGAAATTTGAAAGAATCTGGGAAAAGAGAGCTAAGAGGTCAATTTTTCATCAAAAGCGGGAGAGGAGAAAAGGGTTTTCCCAGAATTGGGAGGGATTTCGCTGACATTATTGTGGAGAGAGAGAAGGTTATTTTTGCCTTTTTAAGAAAAAAGAAAAGAAAAGGAAGGTTAAGATTGTCATTTCAGAGAAGGATGACAGCCAACAGTATAGAGGAATACAAAAGCTGACATAGAAAATCAGGAAAGAGCAACACGTGGTTGTTAAGGCGTCCGCCCGTTGGACGTATTTTAGAAGGACCGATATTATATATGTATATATGAACTTTGTACAATGCTAAATATGTAATTTGCATATTGAAAAAATGCACATATAATTATACATGACATAATCTGCGTTCTTACTTTATGTTTGGTACTCCCTCCGTCCTTTTTAAGTGTCTTACTTCATTACTCCAACTTATTAAAAAGACATCATCATTATACATTTTACATTAACTTTTTGCTCCACTTTCCCTACCTACCCATCATCATTACACTTTTACTCACTAACTTTTCAAAATGGAATCTATTTTTAGGGACAAAATAGATAATACATCAATTTTTATCCACTAACTTTACAAAATGGACACTTAGCCTAAAATGGAATACTGAATTTTAAATAAAGGATGGACGAAGTAATACATTAACAAAAGTGCACATATAATCTTATTCAAAAACACATCCTTCTTCACCGAACACTCCACAAGCATTTCCCGTTACAAACAAACCAAACCAAAGCGAGCCATAAAATGTTGGGAGAAATTAATGAAAACTTTCCACACCGAAAACATGAACACAGTTATATAGTCATAAATAAAGTTTCAACGATCTTCAAAAAAAAAAAATAAAGTTTCAACAATAGTCCCCGACATGTTTTCATATTTTCAGAGGTTTGCATCATATTTTCAGTAACATTAGGGAGATAAAAACGAAGTCAATGGGAGGAACAATGAACATAAGGAATAAGTTGCAATAATTCCTAAAATCTATAGGTCAAAAGTGCAATATTTGGAAGAATCAGAGGAGGGGCGCCTCATTCTGTCCACCACAAAGGCCCATTTATGAGGCTGATAGTCTGATGAGAAAACACTCCACAGTCAAAAAAAAAAAACCCGCCCAATTCGCCTAAAGTCGGGTTTAACTTGCACAAAAATTAAGAATAAAAACTCCGAAGGCAGATTCATTCCCCTCAATTCATCATGGATTCCATGTAAACAAAGATTCTTTCAAAATTCCCAATACCTGAACGTACTATATGTACATACATGATATATACAAATATGGGGATGGAGGCAGAGAAATTTTGAGAAAGAGAAGGAGAGATAGAGATAACAAAAGGTGCCTGGCTTAATTTTTTTATCTGTAAGACTTAAGAACAGCTCTATTAGAACATGTGTGAACGTTGAGTCTCATATCGAATAAACAGAAAAAGAGTTAGACCTTAATGTACAATTAGATGACTCATCACTTACAAGGCTTAGCCTTTTAAGTGGATATGCATTCAATATATATTGGACTCAAGTAATGTGGTGGACTCTTTGCCGTTACTCCCACACAAATTGAGCCTTGAGCACGTAGAGGTGGATTGATACATCGGACAAACTCCCAACAAGTGGTATCAGAGCCAATGGCTGACGATCTATGGGAAGACTCTCAATGCACCATTGAATGGGCTTGCACAGAGAACACTCGTGGAGCAGTATAAAATCCAAGGACCAAGGTGACTCCCAATGAAGCAAGGTAGCTCGATGTTGGAGTCTTGTATTGGATGGGTCATTATCGATGGAGTTGAATCTTTGGAGAGCAAGGTGCTGTCGAATTAATGAGCACATTGGCTCTCAATGGAGTTCTCATGGGGGAGCATAAGTGCCGGTGAATAGGCACGTTGGCTTCCAATTGAGATGACTCTGAATCGATGGAGTGGGTGCAGAATAAGTCCAGTTCGGGATATATAGTTGAGAGTTATAGATTAGAAACAAGGGGGAGCTTGAATGCAAAGAAAGGTTAAGGCCCAATGTTTGGTTCACATATGAGGGGGATATTTGTTAGAACATGTGTGAACGTTAAGTCTCATAACGGATAAACAAAAAAAGAGTTAGATCTTAATATACAATTAAATGGCTCACCACTTATAAGGCTTAGTCTTTTAAGAGATATGGGTCATTCAATATATATTGGGCTCAAGCAATGTGGTGGACTCTTTGCTGTTACGCTCACACAAATTGGGCCTTGAGCATGCAATGGCGGGTCGATGAATCGGACAAACTCCCAACAAGCTCCACGGAAAGTACACACAATAGCTTTCCAAGACTTCCAATAAAATGGGATATAACAAAACCTTGTTGCCGTCCTCATGTCAACCACGCTCGCTCCGCGGCAACACCGCGAACAGGTCCCCGCCACCGGTTTGCTTTGCCTCATTGTCCTCTTTTGATCCACTAGAAAGCAAAAACAAACCGGGGTCGTGCTCGGGGTTATTGTGGGGTCCAGTGTCATCTTGCTCGCTGTCGTCTTCCACACAAATCTGTTTTGAGAATGAGAGAGTGGAGGAGGAGGCTGTGCTCCACATTTATTTTTGGTCTAGGGTTTCTCTCTATATAACAGCTTATGTAAGAGGGCATTTTTGTCTTGGTTTAATTTCTTTTTTAGAAGAAGTAGACTTAAGGCCTTACTAAACTATACTAGTAGGTTAGAAGGGTTACAAATATTAAAAGTGGACTAACTGGGTTATAAGTTCTTTAAAGTGGACCCTAGACTTTTTTATATCCAGGGTGTCCTGGATTACTTTTGCGCACCTCGGTGAGTTTATTCCGTGGACTAATTTTACCGTTCACTTGGGAACCAATTAAATATGGGACAAACACCACGTATGGATTTGCCCCGCAAGAATTAATAGCACCTACGTGGTTTAGAGACTGAGAATGCAGCATTAGGATTTCGGTCCAGCGGTGACAAAATCGTGAAGAAAATTTTTGCAATACAAAACTCTAGATTAAATACAAGCTTCAACTCTCTGGTATGAATCTATGGATCTCTGGTTCCTTTCATAATCTTTTCGACCAAAATTTCGATGCCTGGCGTAAATACTGAGTTCTCTTGTGATGAAATTATATATATTTGTGATCGTCAAGTTTGCCTAAATACCGAGTTCTCTAGTTAATTATGCTGGTTTCGAAATTTTTTGCCATTTTGTAAAGTTGTTCCTTGATTCTTGTTCATTTTGCTAATTTATGCACGTTTTTGTTGCTTTTCACTCGAAACTCCAGACCATTCATGTTTTAAAACTCGTCGAGACCATCAGTCACATTAAAATCTACCTTGCTCATTCGATATCGACTGATATATTATTAAAAGACAAGTACGTAGCCAAATTGTTTAAAACTTATACTAAGTTCTCTTGTCATGAAACTATATTTGTGATCGTCAAGTTTGCTTAAACACCGAGTTCTCTAGTTAATTATGCTGGTTTTGAAAATTTTTGCCGTTTTGTAAAGTTGTTGCTTGATTCTTGTTCATTTTGCTAATTTATGCACGTTTTTGTTGCTTTTCACTCGAAACTCCAGACCATTCATGTTTTAAACTCATTGAGACCATCAGCCACATTAAAAATCTACCTTGCTCATTCGATATCGACTGATATATTTTTAAAAGACAAGTACGTAGCCAAATTGTTTTTAAATAAAAATTTAAAACACAGATATATTAGAATCCATTTTGAAACACAAAAATGTATTTTCGGAAATGATTTATATGTGAAATTTTTGCTTTACCGAAAAAACAAATTGAAGATCAATTTACTAGAAAAGGACAAACTCGGTGCACGAAGCTCCGGCAATTGCGGGGTTGGGGGAAGGGTTGATGTAATATGATCCCCCACTAGCTCGCCCTGGTGTTTTCCATTCTTGCTAATTCTTCTCTCCTGTTTTACATAAACAATATTCCTCGTTCATGTGCCATTAGATATCATGACTGCTAACAAAAATAGAATTGACGGTTGACTTCTCACAAAAGGAATCCACAAACGCACCTCGATGAATCCGTGGACTTATTTTGTCATCCACTAGCGGGGGCCAATTTATAAAGGTATAGAACCCCCACGGATTGGCCCCGCATGAATTGATTCCACTTAGGAGTATTAAAAGCTTAGAGTAAATGTTCAAAAGTTCCAACCATCGGCCACCGGGTCAACCATACCTAACCCAGTGGTTAAGTTTGTTTATGGCTTGAATAAGATTAAAACGGTACTCGATACATTCTTCTTCAGACGTAATCATCGTCCTTAGATGCCAAGGGTGGGGCAACCAACATTGGGTGTTCAATAACAACGGCACCATTTTAAACCCCAATGCTAAATTGGTCATGGATGTCAGATGAAGTGATGTCTCTCTTCATCAAATCATTCTGTATCAGTCTACCGGGAACCCTAACCAAAGGTGGTTGCCCTACTTCTGAGTGTGTCATCGTTGCCATTCAAAAGAAGTTTATGTCAATCACTGTTAAAATAAACAGCATATTAGTTTAAAGTCCAAATGCAACAATCACATAAGAGCTTTAGTCCAACCTAAGTTTCTGTGATATGTAGAGTCCATTAATAAAAATATTTTTGAGTTTATAGTCTGTGAAAAAACAAAATTGCCTTTAATGAGACAAAGGCTTTGTTTGGTTAACAAAAAAAAATGTCTTTTTTCATTTAAATTGTCTTAAATGACACAAGAGTCTTGTTTGGCTAACACAAAATATGTTTTTTTTTCGTGTTTTTCGATCTTGTTGTACTTTTATAGGGTACCTTAGGGTTTTTGGCACTTTCATAGAGTTTTACGGTGCACTGTTCTATTATAAGATTTTAGCGGTTTAGACGATTTCATAGGGTTTCCTAAGGTTTTAGGCGCTTTATATATAGGTTACCCTAAGATTTTCGGCACTTTCATAGAGTACCTAGGGTTTTAGACGCAGGTCAACCTTGATCAACGCCGGTCAACCTTGGATGGGTTTTTTATAAATCCTGAACAAAATGTCCTTTAGACTTTACGGTAAAATATTTATTTCCTTATTATAGCAAAAACCCTTATGGTATGTCTTTCTACTCAATTTGTAGTAAAACTAATAACTTTTAAGTCTGTGTTTTTTTTTTTTTGGTTGTAATTTTGTTAAATGTAATCGTCTTTTATGGTCTTTTAGGAGTAATGTTTTAAAGTGAGTCTTGTTTGTGCCAAGTGTATGGCCATGATTGAGTCTATGAGATATATCTATTTGTAAGCAAAAAGTTTGTTCTAAAATTGGAGTAATGAATAAAAAAAAAAGGGACATGCAGAGAGCTGTCTTTCTGGTTCGCACGACTGCCCTGTTCTACAGCCCCACTGGTTCTGGCTTTTCAACCCTTGGTTTTCCACATTCTTTAAAACTTCTCTTAACGGTGTTACACCAATACCATTCACAACCGCATTAATCCAAGAACCATTACTATCATAATTTTCACAATATAGTCATCTCTTTAAGATGATTTCCGAGAAAGGGTCAAAGTTGAGCAGAAGAGTGAGGAATTTCCCAAATAAGCAAATTTCCGGACAAATGTTTTTCTGGAATATGCAAAATGGTGGGAGAAGGATGTTGTCCCTTAAAAAGGACCAAGCAGCCTAGCCAGGGTTCCAGCCTCTTTTAATTTTCCCGTGACTACAGTGGCGTTAAATTGTTCCTAGAAACCAAACTTATCTATTTCAAATTAAACTTGGTTAAATTTCAGCAGGATGGACCACCACTATTATACGAGAGTCATAGCCCGTGAAGGGATGGTTACAATGAGTTTGGACGTCATTAAATTGAACATCACTTGTCCCTTTACAATGAAAAGCCCTTGATTCACAATTTGTGTCAGTAAATACAATCGTGATCATCTGTGGTCTGTGAAGGTTATGTGACCAATTTCTCCATCCGAAGAATTTACTGATGAATCTAATTGTAATTCGAAAACCCACTTGGAAAAGATGTTAGTATATAAAATAAATGACATCTGAGGGAATCAATAAAGTTACATTTTGTTTTATATAAAATAAATGACATCTATTGAACAGTTTATTTGACATATAGAAAATGTTGACATGCCATTAGATATCATATACTGCTGACCAAATGAGAAATTGTTTTTGAAAGGACAAAATTTAAGTACTAGAATTTGTTTATGCAAGGAGTAAAGTTGACTTGGCTGTTGACTTCTCACCAAAGGAAATCCAAAGACGACCCAAACATGCTGTACCATTCCCTTTCTTATCTTCAGTTATATCACCACATACTTCATTTGCTTTTTTCAGGTACGCATTTGCAAATTGGGTCTCGTTTCTCTCTCTTCATTTTTTCGGAAAATCTCTCATAACAGAGGTAAATTTATCATCTTCCCTCCTGCTAGTTGCTCTTTCTTTTATGTGTGTTTATCTACTTGTGTCTATCTATGTATAATACACAGTACCCTTGCTATAGTCTATAGATCTCATCCCCTGCTGCTTCATCGATCGTCTTCATCCATCATTCTATTGCTTCCCCTTCATTTGGAACCATAACAAGCTATAGCTTCTATGGATCTCTGGTTCTGATGCAGGCCGATATTTTGATTATCCTAAAAATATATGAATTTTATTTTTATTATGTGTTCGTAGAGGGAATACTTCTAGTTCATACTTGTTCGTGATTGTCCTTGTTGTGCGTTCTTCTATTTCGACACGCCTCTCTGCATCAGGTTCCTTTCATAATCTTTTCGGCCAAAATGCTGAGTTCTCTTGGGATGACACTATATTTGTGGTCATTAAGTTTGCATAAATACTGAGTTCTCTTGTTAGTTATGCTGATTTCGATAATTTTCGCTGTTTCAGCCTGTATGTAAAATGAGTGATGCAAGCCGTACCGACCACCGAAATCGTACCGACAGCTATTGGACGGTCGATTCGAGCAGTCCAAAAATTCTAAATAAGAAAACCGATGGGATCTATGCGCGAATCAACGGCATCCGATGTTTGTAGGGTACTTGGATCAAGCACCCTTTTTATCGTGTATATACATATATACATATATACACGGAAAAAAGGGTGCTTGATCCAATTACCCTATACACATCAGATGCCATTGATTCTCGCAGAAGACCCCTCGGTTTGTTTTTTTAGAATTTTTGGACGGCTCGGATCTGCAGTCTAGTGGCTGGAGACGGCCTGCCGGTGGCCGTTGGTACGATTTCGGTGGGAGGTGGTCAGTACGTATGTCATTTTCGATGTAAAATTGTTCCTTGAATATTCTTGTTCATTTTACTAATTTGTGTGTGTTTGTTGCTTTTCACTTGAAACTCCGAATCAATCATATTTTAAAACTCGTCGAGACCATCAACCATGCATATTAAAAAACTATCTTGCTCATTCGATATCGACCGATTATTTTTAGAAGACAAGTATGTAGCCAAATAGTTTAGAATACCAATATACACAGACATGTTAGAATCCATTTTGGACAACATAAATGTATTTTCGAAACCGATTTATCTGTTTTTGTTGCTTTACAGAAAAATAAATTGATGATCTCAGTTTGCTAAGACAGGGCAAACCCAGTGCACTAAACTCCTGCCATTGCAGGGTCTGGAAAAGGATTGATGTAACATGATCCGCAATTGATGCTAGCTAGCCCTGGTGTTTTTCATTCTTGCTAATTCCTCTCTCTTGTTTTACATAAGGGTTAAATACCTAGACACCCCTCGAAGTTTACCTTTTAGTCTCGCCCATCCCTTCTTAGAATTATGCCTACGATCAGAACCACTCATTTAAGTTTTCATTTGTAGGACCTAACTCTGTTAGACGAAAAAAATGAAAAAGACCAAAATACCCCCACGTTCTTTCTTTCCCTTCATGGCACACATAGAGAGAAAGAAGAAGAACTAATCGACGACAAACTCGACACTACTGATCGATGACGAACTCAACAACAACAATCACAATACGAAAATAACAAAATCACAAACCCAACCACTGCGAAATCACAAACCCAATAAAATCACAAACACTGCGAAAATATCTCAATACATAATCACAACTCACAATTACATCGGCAAAGACGAGCTTGGAAATGACGAAGAACAGAATCGACGGCTGGAGGACGACAGAATCGAAGTCATAGACAGTAGAGCGTCGTCGGGATCAACGGAGGACAGCCAAGTGGGTTAGTGCGTGTTGGGTTTGGAATTGGAAAACCCAACTGGGTTTTTGCGTGCGTGAGTGTTATACACACAAAGAGTGAGAGAGGAGCTCCACAAATCAAACTTCAGCCACCATCGGCTTGCCAAGAATTAAGAAATTTTCCAAATTGTACGATAAATTTACTGGAAAAAGAACTATTAAGACATTGACAAATGACGATCAGTACATGCGCCTAACGAAGGCCGCGCGTGCGGTTACTCTGGTGGTCGAATGGCAAACGGGAAGGGTGCTCCGGGTTCGTCTTTGACAAAGGATCACGTTTCTACACACCTTGATGAATCCATGGACTTATTTTGACATCCACTGGCGGGGGCAAATTTAAAAAGGGATAGAAGCGCTATGGATTGGCCCCGCAAGAATTGATACCACCAAGGAGGATGAAAAGCTTAAACTTATAAGGAAGCAAACCCTTCCAACCGTCAACCACTAGGCCAACCATACGTAACCCAGTGGTCAAGTTTATTCATGGCTTGAATAAGACTGAAACGGTACTCGGTACATACTTGGTAGAAAAACCGGTCCTCTAGTTGGTACAGGTGGCTTTGTTTTCTAGTTTTTTCCCTTTATTTTTGAACTTCATAAAATATGCCAAAAATGCTATGCAGACAAAAGCTATATTTGAATAAAAAATATAAGACAATCGAAAAGGATGAACAGACACCCAATCGGACAGAAGTACACCTCATTTGAGGGAGGTTGTAACCCCGTGAGCAGCTTCATTTCCTGACGACCTATACGAGAGTAGAGCCAGCGCAATATCCTAATATCTTGGATCACACTCCCGAGCTCCCATGGAGGCACCAACTCAGAGATGCATAGGTGAATGATCTCTTTGCTGTCATTGTTAATAACACCATCTCTCCTAAAATCAATTGGTGTTAGGGAAAGCTTCAATTAAGTCTTTTAGGACATTTGACATCACACCCGCAAGTCTGTTTTTAGAGCTATCGCAGGGAGTTGTATTGTAAAACTAAATCCATGGGGGCACTCTAGGCCCAACAAATTACATTCGAGAAGGTATGACTGTAAGAAGTCGACATCCCAAGTACCTCATGGCCAAAGCTTCAGCTTGAGAACGGGAAGAAAACATTCACTCGTTGCGACAAACCATCAATGACTTTGCCATTACTATGACGGATAATCACTGCCAATGAAGCTTTATAGACTTTGAAACATCCATTGCAGCATCACAATTAACCGTCACACACCCAACAGGAGGGGGTGCCCATTTGGCCTGAGAAGGGGCCGTTGTCAACTCCTCACTCCTCCAGAGAATTAGCACATGAATAATCCAGCCACGCACCCTCATATTTCTTAACAACTATCATAGAATTAACTGAGGAACCATTAAAAACAAACTCATTGCGGCCTTTCTAAATATGGGGTACTATTGTCTTTTCTATTCAGTCAGTAATATGGGGTACTATTGTTGGATTAGTGAAGCCCAATTCGGCTTTGGTTTGCAACTTCGATAACTATCACAGGACTGGTGTGATCTGCAGATGAACCCAATAACCTAATTGGGGGACCACGCAAAATCTCTATGTCATGTTTTTTTGTCTGCGCTCTTTGCGTGATTTATTATTGATCATATTGTGCATGTGTGTTATTTGGGCAATTCCATACCTATATCATCCAAGAAAATATGGCAGCTCCAAAACTAATCAATTGTGCTGCATTAAGCAGGAAAATTGATGCAATGGCACTTGAAGCAGTAAGCTCTGCTATCACTGGTACTTTGGTCCCCTTGTTATCAAGTGAAGTACAATTGCTGGGGAATATCCACACAGAAGTTGCCAGTATCAAAGCAGAGTTAGAAAGCATAATCTCATTTCTAAAAGATGCAGATGCAAGGGCAAAATTAGAAAACAATAGGGCAAAAACTTGGGTAGAACAGGTAAGGGCGGTGGCTTACCAGATCGAGGATGTCATGGACGAATACATACTTCACCTGACAGAAAATAAGCAACGGCGTGGTTTCATCGGTTTCCTTCGCAAAATGGCTCGCTCAATAACTAAACTCAAACCACAACATGAAATTGCATCTCAGATTCAAGGTATCAAACAAATTATTTCTGAGATCAAAGTAAGGGCTGATAGGTATGGTTTCAGTTCCTTAGAAAATGGGTCAAGCAGTAATACAGAAGAAAAAATCGAAGATGACCCTCGTATTACATCCCTTTTCATCGAGGACGGTGAAGTCGTGGGCATTGAGTCGACGAAGGAAGAACTGATTCACAGGCTAATAATTGGAGAATCAAACCGAACGGTCACTTCACTGGTGGGTATGGGAGGATGTGGCAAGACGACCCTCGCCAAGGCAGTTTTGGACAATGAAAAAGTGTATCAACACTTTGATTGCCAAGCTTGGGTATCCGTCTCTCAATCATACAAGACGGAGGACATCTTTAGAAAAATGTTAAAGCAACTATTTCAGGCAATAAAGAAGTGTGCACCAGAGGGAATCAATACGATGGACCAAAACTCTCTCATTCATATGCTGAGAGAATTTTTACTTCAGAAGAGGTATCTAATTGTTTTTGATGACGTATGGAGTGCTGACTTTTGGAGAATCATAAAAATCGCTCTACCAAAAAACAACAAAGGAAGTCAAATAATTTTCACTACACGCAGTGAAGATGTTGCTTCTTTTTGCAAGGAATGCTCATCGGATCACATCTGCAAGCTAGAGCCCCTAATTGAGGAGGAGGCTTGGAAGCTCTTTTGCGTGAAAGTGTTCCAACAAGACTCTGGTGGTGGTTGTCCTCTCGAGTTAGAGAAAGTATCTCGTGCCATTGTTAGAAAATGTGAAGGGTTACCCCTAGCAATTGTGACAATAGGCGCTCTCTTGTCCACTAAACCTAAGGATGCATCCGAATTTCAAAGATTCTATAATAGCCTTGGATCCCAATTAGAGAGGAATCCGCATCTCACAAACGTCAAGAGAATTTTGCTCCTTAGTTACCATGATCTGCCTTCCTACCTCAAACCATGTTTCTTGTACTTCAGCATAATACCTGAGGACTATCAAATCAGCCGTGGAAGACTAATTCGATTGTGGATAGCCGAGGGTTTCATCGAAGGACAGAAAGGAAAAACGTTGGAAGAAGTTGCAGAAGAACACTTGACTGAGCTTGTTCATAGAAGCTTGGTTCAAGTTTCATCGACAAAAATTGATGGTAGGATTAAAAAATGTCATGTCCATGATATAGTCCACGAGATCATCCTCACAAAGTGTGAGGAGTTGAGGTTTGGCCAAGTTTTGGCAGGAGGAGATCCAAGTTGGAACAATGAAACTCGACGTTGGTCAATGCGCATGCAAAAAATAATGAATAAGGATTTGGAAACCATTAGAAGTACCAAATCCAGAATTCGTTCCATTCTTCTTTTCTCAGTGGTTGATTTGCCGAAGAAGCACTTATTGGGTACTCTAGCTATGAGTTTCAAGCTTTTGAAAGTACTAGATCTTTTGGATGCTCCTCTTGATGAAATTCATGAAGACGTGGGAAATCTTCTTCATTTGCGATACTTAAGTGTCAAGAGGACGAAAGTGAATATAATTCCAAAGTCCATTGGAAATCTACACAACCTGCAAACTTTGAATGTTAAACACTCAGGCGTGGATGTGCTACAAATTGGGATCTTAAGTAGACTCTGTAAGTTGCGGCATCTTTTTGGAACATATGGAGTGAAGATACAAGGAGGGATTGGGCATTTAGAAGAGTTGCAGACATTGTGCAACGTGGAGGCAAACGATGATTTAATCGAACAGCTAAAAAATTTGAGGCAATTGAGGAAGTTAGGTATTATGAACGTGAAAAGAGAACACGGGAAGGCTCTCTGTAGTGCCATTGAGAAGATGAAGCACCTTCAATTTTTGAGGGTTTGGGCTACAACTGGCAACGAGATACTCGATTTGCATTCTCTTTCTTCACCCCCCGAATCTCTTCAACAACTCTTCCTGAGTGGACATCTGGAAACATTTCCGAACTGGATATCAGAACTTCATAGTCTAGTTGCCCTAAATCTGTATTGGTCAAGGTTGACAGGTACTCATGCAATTAAAGCTCTACAAGAATTACCTAATTTGTTAAAACTTCATATCTTTTACGGGTATGATGGAGAAGAAATGCATTTTGGCGCCGGAGGGTTTCCGAAGCTTAAGAAGCTATACTTCGATCACTTAGAGAGATTGAATTCTGTTATAATAGAGGAAGGAGGTTTGCCCGCTCTCAAGGACCTTCAAATTGGAAATTGCCGACAACTGAAGGAGGTGACCTCAGGTATCCGCAATCTTAGAAAACTCAAATCTCTTTATTTTGAAGATATGCCAACAGAGTTCTTAGACAGAATGAAACCAGACAAAGGCCAAGACTATTCGATCGTTGAGCATGTTCCTAATGTCAAGTTTATACTAGTCATGGATGGATTTAAAAGATATACTCTTCACGAATACCAAGATGCGAGGGAAAGTCAGAGGCTGAATAGCTTGAATGATGAACCTGAGGGTTGGTGAGACGAATAATGTTCGGAACATCCCCGCAACAATTGCAGGTTTGTCCCAGTTATTTTTGATTTGCTTTGTCCCAGTTTGATTGCAAGTTTCGGTTTAGTGAATATCTCATCACAATTGGCGCCGTCTACTTACAGTAATTTTGTGGTATATTTGTTCATCTATAATGATTTTTTTTTTTTTACTTTTATGTTAGTATATTTTAGTAGTAATCATTGGTCTCGACAAGAGAAGTCTAAAAACTAAAAAATTATTACTAAAATTCTAAAAAAATCAAAACAGACGGAAAAAATATCAGACGACTAGTGTTGTTATCTTTAATATCGTCTTATATGAATTTTTTTCATCTCTGGAGTGCGCACAGCACATTTCATTACATGGTAATTACCTTCTCATTTTTCTTTTCTCTCTCTTTTTTTTGGTACAATTCCTTTCATAGCTCATGCCATATACGAATTTTACTTATTGACATTTCTTAAATTTAGGAGCATAAAATCCATGCATGGTACTTGTAATATCCCGGACTATAATTATGAATTTTCCTTTCATTTTATGTTTGCTCATTGTCGATATGTCCGACCCTAGTACTTCAAGTTCAAGATCTCGTAATATCCTACTAGTTGTTTTTCAATTGAGTACTTGGTAAGTAGTAATACGTTGAATTTGGATTTTTGTGTTCTTAGGTGTTGCTGCCAACACACGAAGTGGAGGAAATTCATGTTGAGGATGATAAAGAATTCCAAGTATTACCTCACTAGCTGCGTCATTTCAAGAATTCCAAGTATTGGCTAGTTTGGAGTTGTTTTCTGCTGGTTGTTGTAAGGGACTATATCCCTAAACTTTGGTTATTGTTGTTTGAGCTTAATAAGATCTGCACTTACAAAAAAAAAAAAAAAGTATTCCAAGTATTTCAAAGTACTATTCACATCATGATGAATGCATTTCAGTTGCCGTACGTTGGTTTTCGTTTCCTTTGTTGTGGAACATGAATAAGGGTATCTCTGCCCCACACTTAAATGGTCTCTATGATTTTGACCACTGTTGTTTTCTGTGTTGTTTTTTGTTCGTTGTTGTACCAAGGCAATATATTTTATGTCTGTATAATTATTTTTGTTACCGCATAACTGTATTGTTGAGTAGATTATGACAATAACATGTTAAATCTAGCAAAAGAAAGAAAGAAATGAGAAAGGGATCATCCACCCCTTGTTCTGTATCATATTGATAGAACTATGCTTACAGTTGAGAACACTCAATGATTCTGAAGCACATCATGTAGTGTCCAATGTCTTCGACAGCCCTCTGTGATTGTGTGTTAATGGAAGATGTTGAAACGTTGCATGACTGTGCCATCTAATAAATTTCTCGTGCGCCCCTCTTGTGTCCCTTGGATTGCATGGAACCCAAATTATTCGGTCTTACCTAGCCGCCATCGTCTTTCATCGCCCCTTGATGCTGTCGTCCTACATTGCCCTTGCCACTGCCGCTTTTGTTTCACCAAATTCCAACATATCCTGATCCTCCAATCTGCTCGCCGATCAATAGCTCTATCTCGCCATCGCCGATCTTCTCTTTTCCATTCTTCTTTCAGCCGTCTCCGATTACAGCTGGATGGCAGCCTGGTATGGGTCGAGGTATGCCCTTATCATAGGCTGGTTTGCCCTTTTTTTTATGCAATTGGATTTCTTGTGGCTGGGGTGGTCTGCTGCTGTTTGCTTTCCCTCTATTTAGCTGATTATTGTCATGAAGTGGGTGTTGTTCTTGTAAGCTTTTAGGTCTGTGTTTTTGTTGGAGATTGGTGATTAGTGATTAATTTGTTGGTGTGTATTTGGTTGAGGCATTCTTCTTCCCGGAAATTTGAGTCTTGAGGAACCCATTTGATCTACTTTTTATTCAGCAGATGAAGTGAATATAGTTTTCCATTTCTCTCCATGGGTTATCGATGTCGTGTGGCTATGGATGGAGAGCAAACAACATTGTTCCCTCTCTTCGTTGACAATCTTCCCGAGAATGTTGTTCTTTTATGGTTCAGGAAGCTTTTCAACCATTTTGGGGTTGTTAAGGATGCTTTTATCATGGTTAAGCGTAGTAAAGTGACTTAAAAGAAGATTTGCTTTTGTGCGGTATACCTGTGCTACATTGGCAGAGGTGGCTATATCGAAATCCAATGGATTTGGATTGAAGATAGGAAGCTGTTTATTAAGTTTGCTGCTTTTGGAACTTTGGGTAATATTAAACCTTTGCAGAATAGGGTTGATCTGGATTCAAATGTAAATACCATTGGTGGGAAAGACAATACTCCATCCATTCCTTGTTAGTCCACTCTTCCTTTTTTGGGATGTTCCAAAATGTTGGTTCTTTTCTAAAAGTAGAAATAGAAATCTGATGATTTTCCAAAAATGTCCCTCATGAGTGAATAGAAGGGTTGTAGAGAAGGTAGAATATAGGAATAATGATGGAAATGATGTCATAAATTTGAATCCAGGTGTAATCATTGCATATCACCTTAAAAAGTTGGAATCCCTAAGAGGGACCAACAATTAGGAAAGGATATGGAGTAGTGTAAAGAACCCTTTGATCAAGAACTTCCCCAACGCTTCTGGGGCGTCCAGCAAAAAAGATGAAGCTAGTAATGATAGTAATTTGGAGAAGGGGGAACTAACACTTTCTTCAACATTGGAAGTATTTGGGGCAAGTCAATCACTCTGGATGGAGCTACCTCGAAAGGTATAGCTTACTCTTCAGTAAAGTGCAGCTCTCTACCAAGTCTTTCGGTGTAATTAATCAAGGGATCAACTTGGAGGCTTATGGAAGAGTATATCCAATCCGGGTAGTGGAAGAACAAGTTGTGGTCCACAATTTGATGAGAGCCGTTTGCAAATGTAAGTGCAAAGGGAGAGATAGACCCATCACCAAGAATCCTGTCTTGGATAAGGAAGAAGATGTATGGGCTAATGAGACAATTGCTGAAGACAATCATTTGGTTGATGTGGATCTTTGCAATGGGGTTTCGAAGGAGGATGTGATCAGGACAGCTCCTATCCCATATGAGAGCCACCCATTTGCTAGTCCTATCTTTCATGTGCCGAAGATAGGTTTCAAGGCCTTTGGTTAAGGAGAGTAGTGATCAGGAAATCCCTCCTTGGCTTCCTAAAGGAGGATTGGCTTCTTCTGTACTTGTAAGCGACGAAGCCAGCGATTGTTCAAAACTGCCCTGGTATGTCTTCCTTTAGTGTGCAGGGTTGGATAGCTGTTGGGAGGGTAGTTTGGTAGATGTGCAGCCTGCCAGTGGTGGCTCCCGCGGATTTGGGTGTGCAGTTTGGAGTGATTTTTATTTTACTTTAATAGGTTTTCTGACTTTTCATGTTTTCCTTCAATGTCCTTTTTTGCTTCCTTGAGTTTTCCGTTTTGGTCGTTTGTGCGGGGTTGTTTGGTAAAGTCGTGCATCTACCTGGTACGGTTTCCCCGAACAGAATCTGTTTGTTCAGGAGAGTATCCAGAGAAATCTGAATTATATAATCTCCCAAAGATTCGATGGGATAACGCAATTAAGTGGATGTACTGTGTCCTGGATTCTTCGTCTCTCTCTGTCTCTTTCTCGATCCAGAGTGCCACAATGAACCAAAGAAAGAGTAAAATTATGTGCGTGAGAGACAGAGATGAAGTACCTGAAGAAGACCAGTGGCATAGCTCTTCATCTCCCTCCTCTCCTCATCTCCGGTCTTGGGTTGGGAAAAACTGAGGACCTTGGTGGTGCGGCGACGTTTGTCGTGTTCCGGCGTTGGTGGTGGCGGCTCCGGTCATGAAGAGAGAGAGAATGGGAGTGAAGCAGAGAGAGAAGGTTTTTTACTCTCTTGTTTTTTTAAAAGGCGAGAGAGAGATGGGGTGTAAAGAGTAAAGTTAGAGAGAGAGACTGGAATTCGGCTCCTGTCCCGTATACAAATGGGGTTGAGGTCCTGTTCGGTTGAACTTACAATCCATTCCGGTCCAGTATCAATTTTCGAGACCGTCGCAGGACCAATAAAATAATCACAATCGTTCATTTTGTCGACCTCGTCGAGTACTTTAACCCTTAAAAACATTATGTTGATCCAATACCGATCAATATCTGATGTAAAGATTAAAAAAAACATTTATCTTAAAGCAAATGGGTGCAATCCAGTGTGCACAGTGTTTTTTTTTCCAATATAAATGTGGCTCAATCAGGGATTGATCGGTATTTGATTGATATCAATTTTTTGAAGATTATTGATTCGTCATGACAAAAGAAATCTAAAAGGTAAAAAAATACAAGATGAAAACTAACAAATGCGGAATTTATTCGAACAAAACACATATTATGGAGCACATGATTTAGTCTATCGAGTAAGTATTAATGCACCCTGTCCAGTTTCGCTTAACTTTTATCATTTTTTAAAATTTTGTCGTTAATCCAAAATAAATTGCAATTTATTACTTTTGCGTCAAATTTTTGTAAATTATTAATTCGTTTCGACGAGAATCGGAAAAAGAATTTCTTTTACTTTTATCCAAATATTTTAGAAATATCTAATTTTAGGCAATAAAAGCCAACTTTTTTAACTTTTTTTTGGCTAAGAATAGATTTTTTTCCCAAAATATTGTGTAGAAGTATTATTTTTTCCTTTTTGCTATTCCTATCATCGAGACAAAATAATAACCCACAACAGTTTGGTGCAAAATTATTTAACGAAATTTTTTTGGAATAACGACAAAATCTCTAAAAAGCACTTTTGCTTAGTGGAACAACACCTCGTTCTTGGATTGCATAATTTCTCTATTATCATCTTATTAATTATTTGGTGTAAAATTCTGAGACTCAATGTGGACGGGCCTGTCTTTAACCAGATCGACAGAAGAGAATAGTTGAGGATTGGATAAACTAACACAAACACCCCTGACTTTTGGATTTTTTTATATTTGTTTTGGATATCCAGACCAAAGTTGTCAAATCCGTTCCGTACCGGTCCCTAAACAGAACGCAAAAAGTCATGTTCCATTCCAGTTGAAATACCGGCCTGTTCCGGCCATTTTCCGGTACAAAATTACAAATTTTTTTTTTTTTTTTACATTTTGTTTATGTTTACACTTAAAATTTTAAAAAATGGTCGATATATATTAAATATATATATATATATAATATTAATTGCGGTAAATCCGGAACGGTACCGGAATACAGCCCGGTACCGGTACGTACCATTCCAGTAGTGAAAACGGTACGCTAGCCGGTACAGTATTGACAACTTTGATCCAGACTAATTGAGGTGTCGGGCTAGCACATTTAATTTGTTGGAAATGCTAGGGATATCCGAAAATGCACATACAGGGACCATCTTTTGGTCACACATGAATAATCTCGTTCGTTAATTTTACAATAATTTTTGGAGTTGGCCTTGAAGAAATTAGTTTTTTGCGGTTTGACCTCAAGAATTGATCAATTGTGCGAGGTAATCACACCAAACAACCGGACCTCAGGAACTAAAAATAGTGCTGAATAATCGAACATTTTTTTTACAACTTTGCAAATAACAGGAGAGACTTTTTGGTTCTGGGCTTTGTTCGTGTGTGTGAAAAAGAAAAAAAAAAGGTAAAAAAAGAATTTTTCTCACATTTAACTGTTATTGGCTCGAGTTGTCACCAGTATATTCCTTCGTAAAGTTTCATTTGAAGTGCAAAATCCTTTTCACTCTATACAGTGGAAAATGAGAAATTCACAATAAGCTATATAGAATGAGGAATTCACTTTTGCACGGTGAACATGAATTGTGATTATAATGTATTGAGAAAACTACGAAGTTCTTGGTATATACGTACAGTGAAACAAAAGACAAAATAAAAAATTGTTATATGGTAAAAAATAAGATTGTGAAAAATATTACCAATGGGTAAGTTCTTAATTGGACAAAGGTTGGAAGAACTTTGTATGGACTATTATTTAGATACAAAATCTATGCAAAAGAACATAGGTGTATGTAGCATTAAATCGTTTCTTTGTATTCCAAATCCAAAAAATAATCAAAGTATATTCTCAAATAATTGAGAATATCCTTCTAACAAATTTTCCACAATTCCAATACGGCTAATTTTAAATTTGAACCTACATATCTCAAATTGGGTGAGGAAAATAATAAATATAGGTGAAAGAATAAAAATCGCATAAAAAGATTTATGAAAAATAATGAGATAAGGCATGGACCAACAAAATAAGGGTTTTAGTACGAATACTAACTTAGGCATTGGAGGGCCTTTGCCGACGAGAGATAAAGTTGCGCTCACCTGTGTTTGTGATTGCAAGTTTTAAGGTTTTGGCGGAGCTGTCCCATGCGATTCGATCTCAAAGAATGTAGTTCTACATTAAGAGGATTTTTACCCTTACAATTGGCGTCGTCTGTGAGAAACGAAGTAACACTTTTAGGTCACGATCATGATAGAACAAGATCGTAAGACTCCACGGTTGACCCTGGGGGGAGGCGGAGATAAAACCCCACCATCGGCTCCGAAGAAGCCGCCGCAGGGGAAAAATAAGGAGATGGCAGATCTGAGCAAGCCCCCGTATGAGCTTCAGGCCTGCAGAGATGGGGAAGGAAGCCAGAAGTCAGGTGACAGCAAGAGGACAAAGGACAAATCTCCATCCCTTTGAATAGAAAGGCGCGAGAAGTCTGATAAGCGCTCCATGAGCGTTTGGGACTACGATGACAGTCTTGAGCAGAAAGAACGTGAACTGGAGGAGAGTGCCAAGCACATGAAGACGGTTCTGGACTAAATAATTTATCATGAAAACTAAAACCAATATGACTGCTAGTAGTCTATGAAGGGCTAAACGTTCTTGACCATGGAAGCACCAGTAGCGGAGTAGTGGGCGTGGCTGATGGTGAAGAGTCCAAGGAGGAGGGATAGTTTGGACTTGAAGACATCAGAGATGAGGCGAACGGCGGCGACAGAGTGGAGGACGTCGGACAACGAGTGGATAGCCATCGGTTGTGAACGCGTTGATTTTGGCAAAGGCGAAGTTGAACGATAATGGCGACGGAGCATCGTTTTTCTGCGACGGCTAAGATTTGAGTGTTCTGGGCAAATCACGGCGATGGAGAGCCGTTCGATCGCCGACGAAACCTTCCTGGTGCGGAAATCGCATCCTCCGGCGTTCGATCTTGATGTTGATTGGTTCGAAGGCCATCGATGGAAGGAAGCCTGCAATGGCCAAGGCGAGGGTAAGCGCAGCAAGGATGAGGACGGGACTGTAGATGACGAAGAACGGGGTGGTGAAGGTGACGGTGCCGACAAGGAGGCCAGAAAGGATAGTTTGATCGGGAAAAATCCATTTCATGGTAAATGATACAAATAATTTACCATGAAACGAAAACCCTTATAATTGCAATGGTTCTTATACATGCAACAAGTAGAGCGACATCGGCGAGTGACGAGGCGGCGAGGGAATTCGCACCAATTAATGGAGGACGAACATGGTCTGGATTTTCTATGGGTTTTTAGGAAAATATGGAGACCAAATTACAAATGGAGGGGGTGTAGGTTATAAATAGATTGAGTGGAGAAATTTTAGGGATTGATTAACGAATTTGTTGGGATTCAATGGTGAAATCAATGGGGATCAACTGTCGGTTCTGTCGCGGGGACGGAAAGTTTTATTTTTCAGTCCCTAATTTTGGCGCTACACACATGTACACACACACAAGGGTACTTTTGGAATTAAAAAAGATAAAGGATGAAAACATAAGTCAGTTGGGTTATGAGGATGAATATTTAAGTACGTTTCCCAATTAACCCTGATGAGTTTTTAATCATGAGAAATTATCAGTAGATAGCAGATTGCGTATCAAAAATAAAAGTATTGAGTTGATCGAGGAGTACCATAAGCTCTACCAAAAAAAACTCTTTTGGATAAAAATCAACAAGGCAAATCAAAGGGAATGACTTCGGTGTCCCCGGTCATTTTGGGGACGCCGTAACTTTTGGCATAACAAAACCATTATAAGTATAATCAAATTCATTACAAGTATAACCAAAACCATTATAAGTATAACCAAAACCATAACAAGGCATAACTTGGTTGGTTATGCCTTGGTTGATTTTTGGTTATGCCTTGATTGGTTTTTTGTTATACCTTGGTTATGCCATGTTATGGTTCTACTATACTTGTAATGATTTTTGTTATGCTTGCAAGGGTTCTGTTATACCAAAAATTACGGTATCCCCAAAATGACCGGGGACACCATAGCATCATCCTTCTTCGAAAAGCTAGAAAATGAGTTGGATGGTTCGAATATGCCACAAAAAGTATCAATTCGATATTTTTCTTGGTGAAACGAGCATTTAATTCATGAAGGGGTTCACTGATTTAGTTTAAAACTTTTGATAACACAATAAACAAAACCCAATACCCCAAAATTTATTCTTCCAAAATCTTTTGAATAGGTGTAAAAAAAATTATAAAAAAAGAGAGTAGGTGATAAAATTCCGGGGGGCGCCAGTGTCACGCCCTCGATTTTTAACATAAATAAAGATAGCTTTTCATAAATAAAATTCCTCACAATATCTTACATAATACCCCAAAAGAATTCACCATGCCCAAATCATTAAATTACAATTCCAACTCCACGAGTTTGAATATATTACATCATAAAAGAATTAAAGTTAAGGTTCTATTACATTCCCAAAACAAGTTTTATCAAAAATCCATGAGTCTCTTTTACCACTTCTTTCGAAAATATGAACTTGAATGCATGCACTTCGCTCCATGCTACTGTTCCGGGTTCATACCTGAAAAATGATAGGTTGAGCTACACTAGCCCAGTAGAGAAATCTACATAACTATTATATGCAAATGGGAGGACAGCTGGTAGAATGAATAACAAAAGCAAGGTACGGTATTTCAAAGGTGAAACAAAACACGACTAGTAATTGTCCCAACGTCGATGACATAAATGAAGTGTCGTGACTGCACGCCAAAACTCTAATTCGATCACGAGGACTTACTATCTATACGATTTTCTCATGACTACCACTGTCCCTCACATTACTTCGAATTACCAATCCAATATCTTGACTTATGAAACTATCGTAATTAAAGAATCGCAACACCAATATCTTTCGTACCACTTACACTTTCACAATGATACCCCCTTTTCATTCACATCATGTCACAATTTCATCATCATTTAGTGTCATGAGCAAAAGCTCCTGCCGGGCCAATTAAGAAATCCCGATACCCCCCACTAGTGCCTCCCTCACTAATGGAGCTAATTCAAGTCACACATCACAGGTCACCATACCACAATTCCTCCGATATACTTTACAATTTAACCATTCATCTCAGTCACATATAATGAATTCACAATGAAAACTTAGTCACGTAGGAGTAGTATAGATAATTTCTTCACAATCAGCTTGCAATCGTTACGTTAGTAGTTTCTCATCACCGAACAAGCACTCACACGTCAAAAGATAATCTCTCGCAACGATTCATAGATTTCTACCTTGCAACTCATAAAATCGTATAAGTTACGCAAGAGGTGTACCTCATATCAAACACAAGGAAATGTCTCATGTATCCACGCCTAGCGTTATTTAACTCAAAGGAGTGTTCTATGTGTTCATTTCTCACATCGCATGTCAACACATTCAACCTTCGCCCACCTATATTCCTTATATTCTCTAAACCCTCGTTTAGGTGTCAAACGACTCATACGGAACCCAATGACCACTACCAAGCGTTAAATACACCACTAGCCTCGTCAACTCATTCAACTAGTACTCAAGAGAACCTAAGAACACCCGTGTCTCACCCAAACGATTCTAAGGAAAAGGATTTTGCAACATATACGAACATATCCATCTTATTTTGGCTACCAAATCTTATTGGTTAAGAATTAGGAGACGAGACCACCACCATTGGAAAGTACATTTTCGGTACATGAATTTCGATATAAAATTTGCCCAAAACGGAGTTCGGATGAAAAAGTTATGCCCGTTCGAAGTTTTGCCAAAATTGCTGAATTTTCATTTCCTACCGGTAGGACACTTTTTCCTATCGGTAGGAGACCACATTTTCACGAAAATGACTCTACTGGACAGCATTTCTACCGGTAGGGCCAAAATTCCTACCGGTAGGACTTAGGTTTTCATTGCACGATTTTCAGACTTCACCAGAACATTTCTAACAACAAAAACGACGATCTAAGGCACGATTCAAACACCAAATCAACTCATAAACATATAATAGAAGTGAGAAATCCCTACCTCATGGGTAAACCCAACCCTTTGACCGAGTCAACCGAGCTCCAATGAGGTCCGATCATGATTTTTCTTGGATATTCGGAAAGCCCGTACTCCGAATAGCAACTTTAATACTCGGGTTTTGTCCGGAATCTCACCCTAGGTGAATGAAATCGAAGAGAGAAGAGAGGAGGGAGTTTTTCGGAGGAGAGGAGAGAGAGACAGCCGAGAGAGAAAAAGAGAATAGGGAGGAGAAATAATTCTCCTGGGAAGAATTATACAAGTGGGGAGCAATCCCCTGCTTCTCGCACCACACACTCACACGTGCACCTCTCACATAATTACCTTTATATCCTTCTACGAACACGTCACACCGAATATCCACACCGTCTATCTCGACGGGCCGTATGATTGCAAAAGAAAAAATATAGTCTCAAAATTACGGGTCTCTACAGCCGGGTAGTCACATGACCCCCGGGCCATGCTCCCTTTGCCCCTGGCTATGACGTGCTTCCACAATTGGGAGCCAAATACAATTAAAAGTTGGAAACGACTCTCTAAGGAGTTCACTAGACGAATGTGATATCCTTGACCTACCATCAGATGATTAAGTATCTAGGAGCGGATGGCATTGAATGCATTCGAGGGAACCAGAAGGCGGCCCTGTAGTGCCTTGTCCAGATTGCGAAGAAATCTCTTAAGGTGCACTTGGTCAAAGTCGAGGTCCCGAACCAGCCAACACTCAAAAGATGTCGAGGGAGATCCAGCCAAGAAGGTAGTAGAATGATTGAAAAAGGTCTAGATTGGGGACGACCCGGAAAGATACTTTCTAATCTGCGAGATCCTTGCCGAGCAAGAGGAACATGAGTTGGTAAGGTTCTTAGGGAACACATTGACGTGTTTGTATGGATGCCACGGGAGATGCCAATGGTAGATTCCGAAGTAATTTGCCACCACTTGAATCTGGATCCCCAACATAAGCCCATGGTGTAGAAGAAAATGAGGTTGGCTATACAGCACACAGAGGTTGTGATTGGAAGTTGATAGACTTTTGTGGCTAGTATCGGTACCCTTGTATAATTTGCAATTATTTCGCAGGTGAAAGATCATATTTCCTTTTTTTGGACCAAACTCTCTCTTACCTTCTATGATGGGTTATTGTCGGTGAATAGAAACCTTCGACATGAGCTTTCAGTGCAATTTCTTCAATGAGGGTAAAGGCCTAATACATCAAGATGGGTTGGAAGGGCGCCTTGCATAAGGGGAACAAGATAATTTGGAGTGTCATCACCAATGCATAATCCTAATTACCATTATTGTATTCAATATACTGCATTGGTAATATGTTGATTAATATTGTAGTAGAATTAATGTAACAATCCCAAATTTCACTTTAAATTTGCTTAATCTTATCACACAAATCAAACCAAAACAGTATCAAACATGAGTGTTTCTATTATTATCCATCATTCTTATGTTAATTTGGCTATCTAATATGAATGTTATTTATCAATCATTACATTGATCAATAATGACGAGTAGCACATCGTCATCTCACTAGTATCAGTAAAGGCTCATCAATATGAACTAGGAGTACATAGCATGTTTTTTTTGGGTAAGGGAGTATATAGCATGTTTACCTAAAAGGTTTTTCTCCTTCTCAGTTTCTCAATAGAATTTTGAACTTAGAATTCTGAGCAGAGTCTAGGATTAGTACCAATAAAATTGAATTGTCGGCTCTATGAATCTCGTGACTAGTGAACTCACCTTTCCATATCATAAAATTTTGGCTTTGTGAATCTAAATGTCAGGAAATCTCTGCTTCTTCACTATCTTGTTTTGTGGTTATCAGCCCATCATGGTTGGACATGCATGCTTTGTTTTATGCAATGAATCAGTTCTTGAACTCGCGGATAAAAAAAAAAAGGTCTTGAACTGATAATAACTTCAACTTCCAAATAAACAGATTTGCAGAGCAAGATTTCTCACCCTTTCAGCTCCCCAATACAATTTGTGCTTAGAAATCTTAACAGACTCTAACCAGGAGGGATTTAGTATTTCCAGAAGGAATTCTCTCTCTCTCTCTCTCTTTGGTACCTGATTCCAAGGAAATTCATATTTGGCTCTATGAATCTTGGGACTACGTTCCAGATAAGGCCTGTTCAACTTCCCAATTTCTTGATCCGATCAGTTCCTTCTATCTACCTATAAATAAAAGCCCAAGCCACTATCATTGACATCAACCACAGAGATCGCAAGAATGGCACACATACTAGATTTTGCTTTGACAAAGCTGAAATAAGCATTTTGTTGGTGCATTTCAAAAACCAAAAAATTCTTTGACAAATTCTCCAAGGAAACAGAAAACTCCAAGAACCATGCCAAGAAATTCTCAGACAACTTCTCCAGGGAATTTAAAGAATCCCTTCTCAAGTCCAAGACCGTGATCAACACCATCATTGAACAAGTAACAGGCACCACATACACACCGATGAGTTCATTCTTCTGTTCGGCACGAAAGCTGAACTTAGGTCTGTTGGAGACTTCAGTTTCTTCTGCTGTGGAAAAGTTGATGAATCTCTTTGCCTATCGCAAGAAATTCATGAACTTGACGAGCGAAGCTGCGAACAAAATTGGACGTCAGTTTAGTAGCGACATATGTTACGACAATGAGAAACATTAGGCATTGATTGGTCTGGTTTTAGAGATTGTTGGTTTACTGAGAAGTGTAAAGCAGAAGAGGCTATGGGGATTTTTGAATGTTTTCCTTCGAGTATGTTGGTGTGGCGGGCACGGCTCGGCAAATTGGACCAGGAGAGGCGTCGCTAGTCAGATCGGACTTAAGGATTGGCTGGTCCAGCAGCGCACAGTCGTTTCGCCTCCGCCGGACCAGTCTTGCCGGGCCAAGTTCGTCTACCAACGGTGGAGCCGTGTGCCCAGATGTGGGTCATTCAGCTACAACGTTCTGTTCGGCAAATACCCGCCGGTCCTTTTTTTTAAACGTTGTAGAAGTCTGAACACCAAGCTCCGCCGGGTTGCGTCAATAGGCAGCCACCGTGCCATCCCTGCTCCCTGACTTGGAGAGGAAGTCAGGAAGAGTCGAGTAGGTGTGGAGGTCGTGTCAAGCATAGATAGCGGACCTGATTTGGTGCCACGATTGATGAGCCAATCACCAAGCGCGTGGCACATATGTGTGGGCTGGTCTCCACGTTTCCTCGGCCTATAAAAGGAGCAGTCCTCCGTACAAGTAAGGGATCAACAATTCTCCTCCAAAAACCTAAACTTATACCTTTTAAGCTTCTCCTCTCTTTCACTGACTTAACCATCGGAATGCCTATCCCGGACTCCTCATGATCCAGGTTTGGGCACTAACACGGGTGCTACCTATGCAGATCATCATATCCAAGATATTCCAACCTAGCCACTATTCCATCCAAGGTTCGACTAGAGAAAGCACAACACCACTGTTGGCTATATGTTGAAGAATTTGTTAGAGAGAAAATTCTTGATCTGATCAGTCTCTTCTATCTACCTACAAATAAAGCCCATGCCACTACCAGTGACGTAACATCAACCAAAAAGCTTGCAAAAATGGTACCCATTGTGGATTTTGCTTTGACAAAGCTAAAAGAAGCATTCCGTTGGTGCATTTCAAAAACGAAGTTCTTTCAAAATCTCTCCGATGATACAGAAAACTCTATGAACCAAGCCAAGAAATTCTAAGACTACTTCTCCCTTAAGTTCAAAGAACCCCTTCTCAAATCCAAGACCATGATTGACACCATCATTGAACAAGTAACAAGCACCGCATCCACACTGATGAGTTCATTCTTCTGTTTGGCGCAAAAGCTGAACTCAAGTCCGGAGAATTTGGCTTCTTTCTCTTGTGGAAAAGTTGCAGAATCTCTGTGTCTATGGCAATAAATTCATGAGCGAAGCTGCAAACAAAATTGGACGTCGGTTTGGTATCAATGTATGTCACGGCGATGAAAAACTGCTGGCATCAATTAGTCTGGTTTTAGAGATTGTTGGCTTTGTGATAAGTATAAAGAAGAAGGGGCTATGGGGAACTCGGAACACTTTCTTTCGAATCTGCTGGCCAGGCATTGTGGAATTTGGAGAGAGAATATCGACAGTTTCCTTAAGACATACTACTTCAAAAGTTTGGCTGAGGATGAAAAAAAGAGCTAAATGGGTTAATACGTGTGTTGAGGTAGGTGGTTCTTCTCCCGTGGGAAGCTAAAATGATACAATTGATGGCATCTTCGCAGTGCTTTCAGTTTATTTGAGAAATATTTTGTTTCGATTCTTATCAGCTTTCTACGTGCTTTTAAGCAATACTAGCTCTTGAAAACTCGTGTTTTGGGCAGCAGGTGTGAATGCGATGTGCGCGGGCGTGCCAAGACTTGTAGCGCCTAACTTGTTGTGAAGATTCCCGTGAATCTTGACTTCTATCGTAGAACGATTGCGTACGACCCAAAGGTTAAAGATCGTAAGAAGGTTCGTGGTTTGCCACACGGTTGTGGACTTTAAATTTCCTAGTCGTATAGGAAATGGAACGTAAGAACGTGAACTTTATTACACCGGGATAATAAAGTTTGATTACAAGGAAAGTAAAATCCAAACTACTTAATGAAGTAAGTTCGAATGGGGGTTTGAGCACAAGGTACTCGATATGCTACTTTGCTGAAAGTAGGAA
>BPLS01027522.1:44173-61502 GCA_019656275.1 Rhododendron kiyosumense
GGCATGGGCATGTCCTCGGCCAACAATAGATGCGGGACAGAGTACTACAACGCTGCCCAATTCGCCCGCGCAATTCGGCCTTATGCAGCTCATTCCTGTCCCTCCATACAAATCTTGTAATGAGGACTTCATTGACCGAGTGATTGTACCAGAAAAGACCCTAGAAGCCATTCGGAATCAGTTTGCAAAGGATGAGGCCACCTTTCAGTTAAGGTCTTACCCTGAACGTCCAGAAAAGTCTCTTCGATTTGAGAAGTGGTGGGCAGCTTATGTGGACAGGTATTTTGCCAAAGACCTGGATGAGATTTTGGCAAAAATAACCCCTGAAGCTATAGTTGTAAAGGATAGTGATCCTACCAAAAAGAAAACCTCACGCTCCGAAGCTCCTTCTCCATCTGCCAGCTTGAAAAGAAAAGGTATGTCCAAAGAATTTACTTTCTTTTTCCTATTCGCTGCTTCTGTTCAGGCCTTTACCATATACTCTTCATGCAAACTCTATTTCAGGTGCACAAGAAGTTAGTAAGCCTGAACCAACAGAAAACCCGCAGAAGAAAAGGCTCAAAAAGCTGGCTGACAAGAAGCACACCACGGTATGATCTGACCAACTCTCTTTTTTCCTTTGCTAAACATTGTAATTTAGGCCTAAACGTTTAATATCGCAGGAAAAGACCACTGCCATTGCTGGTAGAACCCGGAGTAGCACCAAGACTGGCTCCCCTGAATAGGTTAACATTTCTGTCAAGGTATCTCGGCATCATATTAAGGCCTGAACATAATTTCATTAAGGCCTGAATACTCATACTTGTATCTTTCCCAACTCCTAGGCCGAATCAAAAGAAACTGCCCACCAAGCTGAATCAACCCCAAAGAAAGACACGAAAAGGATGAAAACCAAGACAATCGCGTCCAAAAAATCACAAGCAGATGAAGTTCTAAAGGCAGAACTGAAGAAGAGTGTCTCCATTGCCTCCAGCGATTCCTCCCCTGTTTCGTTAGAGGTAATACGCCATCCCTTAGTTCTAACCGTCTCACTTCCTTGTAAGGCCTTTTTATAAACTTGTCACCCATTCAGGCTACCTCTGAAGGTCCTCCAATCAATCCTGAATATGAGGCGTCATCTCAAACCCCTGAGAAGTCCAAAGTTTCTCCAATCAATCCTGACCCAACACCTGTCCAAAAAGAAGAAATTGTTGAGGAGGCTGCTGATGAAGACATGGAGGACTTCTTCAAAACGGCTGCTAGCCTTGTTCAAGTATCCCTCTCGGGCATTTCTGGAGATGGGTCAAGTTCTACCCAGGTGCCCCCAACCACCGAAGAGATTGCTGAGGCCAAAGAAACCTTTAAGGCCTTGATCAAGATGGATATCAAGATGGCCCTTCATCCAGGTAGAGTTTCCTCCTTCAAGAAAGCTCTCAGCATTTTGGCCCGAGCTCAGGTCTTCAGTGAAGCTGCTGAATCAGTCCTGCAAAACTTTCACAAAGACTTCCCAGACTTGCAAAAATCGTATGACGGAGCAGCCCTTGAACTTTCCAAGGTCGAATCAAGCTTGACCGAGATCAGGGATCTACGCCAAGAGATGGATGGGTGTGTAAGCGGCTATGGATCCCTGAAGGCCCAGATCAGTGCCATTGAGGAGCAGGAAACCTCCCTTGCCAAGAACATTCAGGACTGGGAGGATCAAATCCAGGATCTGAAGAACAAGCAAGAGAAGGCCGAAAAGAGCCTAGTGCTACTGGTGACTCAACAATCAAACCTGGAAACACAACAGAAGGAGCTATTCGCTACTTCCAAAGCCGTCAAGATCAAGCTTCAACCCTTGGTTTCCAACCAACCAAGCCTTCAGACCTCCAAAGAAAGGTTGGAGGCCCAACTCAACGGCCTTGCTAACTCCTGGGATAACCTTCGATCAAGCCTTCTGGATGAACTGTAAGCCACTTTTGGCTTTGTAATAAAGTAGAACTTTTAACTTTAGCCCTGAACTCTAGTCCGTAGGGCTTTTTGGTGTTTGCATGGCCTGAACCTTAGGCCTTTTTGACTGTTAGCGTTTTGGTGGCCTGAACAGACTCAAGCCTTACTGGTGGCCTAAATAGATTCAGGCCTTTATCTATCTCCTATGGCTTGATGGTAATGCTTCTTTAAAATCTCTCATTTCCCACATCGTAGGATAATGATGTTTTAAAAACTTTCCGTTGATAGTATGTTTATGCATTCCACCATCCAAATCCATTAAAAGATAAACATTACCTTCGAACACCTTGCAAATTTGATAGGGCCCTTCCCATGTTGGAGACCACTTCCCATATTTCGAGGTCTGAGTGCCCAAGGGAAGAACAACTTCCCATACCAAATCTCCTTCTGTGAAGCTTTTCCTTCTCACTCTTCTATTATAAGCTCTAGCCATTTGACGCTTCTGGATCAACATATGGTCTAAAGCAGCTAACCTTACCTCATCAAGGTCTTCCATTTCCATTAACATGGCTTGGCTATAATCAGAGTGATTTAAGCCATTTTGGTATGCGATCCTGGCCAATCTAACCGTTACCTCCATAGGAAGTACGGGGTCATGGCCATAAACCAACATGTAAGGAGTAACATTCGTGGCCTCCTTCTTTGAAGTCCTATAAGCCCACAATGCATCAGAAAGGAGCTCGTGCCAAACCCTTGGATTTTCTTCCACCATCTTCTCAATAATTCCAAGCAAGGTTTTATTGGTTGATTCGGCCTGGCCATTCCCCTGTGCATAATAGGGAGTTGAATGGGAGAGCTGTATGTTAAACTGACTCGTGAAAGCCCGGACCTGTGCACCAAAGAAAACTGAACCTCTATCTGCCACAAAGTGCTCTGGTATCCCAAACCTATGAATGATTCTCTCCTTCATAACTTTGATCACGTCTTGTTGATCCACAGACTTTAATGGAATGGCCTCTGCCCATTTCGTAAAATAATCTGTAGCTACCAAGATGAATCTGTGTTGTTTTGATGAAGGGGGATAAATCATCCCAATTATATCTAAGGCCCAACCTCTAAAAGGCCAAGGCTTCACTACAGCCTGATAATCTGTTGCAGGTGTGTGATGTACTGGGCCATGAGCTTGACAAGGCTGACAGCCCTTGGAAAAACGTATACAATCCTCTAAGATAGTAGGCCAATAGTATCCATACCTTCGTATTAGCCACCTCATCTTGATACCGGACTGATGTGCTCCACAAATCCCCTCGTGGACTTCTGCCATCACCTTCATGGCCTCGGTATGGCATAAACACCTCAGCAACAGGTCATCCTCAAGGCCTTTTTTGTATAATTCATCTCCAAGAAGAACATAACTCGTCGCTCTTCTCTTGACCTTTCTGCTAGCCCCCATATGAGGCTGCTTCAAGTAAGCAACAATAGGATCCCGCCAGTCCTCCTTACCCTCCTCTTCTTCTTCTACTGGAAGGTCTGAGGCAAATACTTCTAGGCCTAAACCCCTCCTCCTAACAGAAGGGAGTAGCCTTTTTTGGACTATAATGGTCTTGTGAAGAGTTTCTGGCGATAGCTTCAGGCCTGTTGAGGCCTGAGCCAAACTGTTTGCTTCAGTATTCATACTTCTTGAGACATGTTTAACGATTACGTTGTCGAAGTCTTGAATTAACTGCATCGCTGCCATATAATAAGGGGCTAATTCCTCACTATAGCATTTAAACGTTCCCGCCAAATGATTAATCACAAGGTTTGAATCTCCGATCACTATTACTTCTCTGGCCTCAAGATCCCTAAGGATCTCAAGGCCTATTATCACCGCTTCGTACTCAGCTTGATTGTTCGTACATGGAAAATCAAATTGAAAAGATAACTCTGTTCTCAGGCCTTGAGGAGAAATGATGATTACTCTACAGCTTGAGACCATTTGAGTTTTTGAACCATCAAACAGAAGTGTCCAAGGTTTGAGTGAGACTTCAAATGCGCTCAGTCCTGTATCAGATTCTTCGCCGATATCCACGCAGGGATGATCAGCAAGAAAATCTGCCAAAGCCTGGCCTTTAACAGCCTTTTGAGGGATATATCGAAAACTGAACTCCATCAAGGCCAAAGACCATTTACCTATTCGGCCTCGCATGATTGGCCGAGAAAGTAAATACTTAATAAGGTCTGTTTGACTCATAATGTAAACCACCACAGGAAGCATGTAGTGCCTTAATTTTATTGCTGCAAAGTACAAAGCAAGACATAATTTTTCAATAGGAGTATATCTCCTTTCACAAGGAGTTAACAGCCTACTCAAATAATACACAGCTTGCTCTTTCCCTTGCTCATTGTCTTGTGCTAAAAGGCAGCCAATAGAACTTTCTGCAGCGGAAATGTAGAGTTTCAAAGGCCTATGCTTGATAGGAGGCATGAGGACTGGAGCGTTTGCCAAGTAGCCTTTGATCTCATCGAAGGCCTTCTGATGTTCGGCCTCCCAAACAAAAGTGTCGTGATCTTTCAATTTCAAGAGTTGAGAAAAGACCTGAACCTTTCCTGCCAGATTTGATATAAATCTTCTCAAGAAGTTGAGTGATCCCAAAAGCTTCTGCAGCTCATTCTTGGTTGTAGGAGGTTTAGCCTCCATGATGGCCTTGGCCTTGTTCTTGTCGACCTCAATCCCTCTATTGTGAACCAAGAACCCTAGGAACTTGCCTGCGGACACTCCGAAGGCACATTTTAAGGGGTTAACCTTCAGATCGAATTGCTGCATCCTCAGAAACGACCTCCTCAAATGTTCCAAGTGTTCTTCATACGTTTGGGACTTGACCACTATGTCATCGATGTATATCTCCATGAACCGGCCGATAAAGTCATGGAATATTGCATTCATTGCTCGCTGAAATGAAGCACCTGCGTTCTTCAGGCCGAAAGGCATTACGACCCACTCAAAGGTTCCCAAAGCTCCGGGGCACCTAAAAGCGGTCTTAGCCGTATCGGCCTCATCGATGAAGATCTGGTTATAACCGGAATGGCCATCCATAAAGGACAAAACCTTATGGCCGGACGCCCCATCCACCAACAAATCTGCAACTGGCATAGGATACTCGTCCTTTGGAGAGGCCAGATTCAGATTTCTGAAATCCACGCATACTCTGATCTTGCCATTCTTCTTGAGGACTGGTACAACATTAGAAAGCCAGGTGACATACCTAGCCGTTCGTATAAACCCAGCATTGAAGAGGCGTTCGATCTCCTCTTTCACTTGTAAGTAGACTTCATTGGACAACCTCCTTGGTGGCTGTTTAAAAGGCCTGAACCCCGCTTGAATGGGTAACTTGTGTTCCACCAAATCCCTGGATAGGCCTGGAAGCTCGTCATAGTTCCAAGCAAAACAAGACTTGAATTCGGTCAAGAGCTCAATGAGCTTTTTCTTCACGTCCTCTGGCAAAAGTTGACTAATATATACAGGCCTAGGATTCTCCTCATCTCCCAGGTTAACCTCTTCCAAAGGATCTTGAACGTCAGCTTTCAAGTCATCTAACTTGGCAGGAGCCGCTTCAAGATCTTCCAACCGAATCTCATCTAAGTCTTGCTCCATAGTTTCGTCTTCATTGATTACCTCGGCCGCACAGGCCGAATAACCTTCTTCCTCCTGCTCTTGTTCCTCTTTTAGCCTATTCTCTAGCCAATACGCCTCAAACCTTGCCAACATGGCCAACAAAGCCATGTCCTTCTCTTTCACTGAAGGCCTTGCTAACATTGGGACAATCGTTTGGTTGAAGCTATAATCGGCCTATTTGACTCCGTGATCATCGGGCCGATTAATTCTCGATACAGTGCCTTGACCTCTTCTACAGACCTATGAGCAGAAACAGGTACAATTTTATGGCGGCCATACTTATCCAGGCCTGCCACTTTCATTGGGCCGACATCTTCATCATATAATCTTGCCTCGGCATGATTGGTTGAAGCAAGAAAAGGCCTGCGATCTGCCCAAACTACCTCCACCTCGTCTTGATTCCAAAAAACCAAACACTGATGCAATGTTGATGGCACGGCAAGACAGGCGTGAATCCAATCCCTTCCCAACAGAATATTGAACGAAGATCGTGAATTTACAACGAAGAAAGGGGTTGTAAGGGTCTTTGATCCAACTGTTAAATTCATAATCAAAATCCCTTGACAAGTTGTTTCCTGTCCAGTGAAATCGGTTAAAGTAGCCGTTGACGAGACAAGGTCTTGATCTGTTTTCCCGAGCTTGAGCATGGTAGACCTAGGCATGAGATTGGCCGCAGAACCATTATCAACAAGGAGCCGATTAATTGGCATTCCATCCACACATCCTGAGATATACAAAGGCTTGATATGTCCCGTCATCTTGGGCGTAGGCTTTTCAAATATCACGCTCGCGGCTTGATTTTCCGTGCTATTCCCATTCTCATCCTTCAAGATTACCACTGAAGGTCCATCTCCATTCAGGCCTGAATTGAAGGACTCCTTCAGTATTTCGGCCGTCTGACCCATCTCCACCATATCGCCCTCCATGGCAGTAAGTTTGTTATCTTTCACCTCTAGTTCAGATGGAAGGAAAACCACCATGTTGCATTGCATCCTTGAGGCCTGCCCAGGCTTGAACTCCTTGGCCTACGGATTCAACCGCGATTTGCCCCCCGAGTTTTGTTTCTTTGGCTCAGGAACTCCTTTCTTCATTGAAGTAATCTGCCTTGGAGGAGGCTTAATCCTGGCCTCTTCAAGGGTTTTCTCCAGCAAGGCCCTCTTTTCAGTCCGAGAAAACCGCTCTGAAGATGAACCAGCTGCAACCTCCTTATAAGTTCTTTCCAGAGGCTTGTGTTCACGCCTAGGCTTGATTGGTTCATCCTCCAACTTTTCCACGACCAACTCCATTGGTTTCCTCCCGTTAAGGTCGTTTACATCCATCACGTCTTGGACTGAATCTAGCTCCTCTTGAGTCCTTCTATCCGCCTGCCTAGACCGTTGGCGGCGCCATTTCTGGGATCGGGACAAAGGTGGCTGCGGAGTAGGAAACTTAGGATGCTCAACCTTATGCCATTCATTTGGAGGAATGACAGGAGGCTTAACAGTCCTAGGCTTCCCTCTAGATGGAGCTGAAATCCTGAGATTGTTGAGCTCGTCCTCCATTTCTATCACACCTGGCTGAATTCTGCTGAAGACCGATTCCCGCCTGACCAACTTCTCTTTTGGCCTACGTACCTCGTCAGGCCTGTACCCTGATCTGCCCACAATTAAACTTTTCAACACGGGTTTGGACGGAACTGCATGATGACCACATTCAGTACAGACCAATGAACAACTCGGTTTTTCTGGCTTTCTAACTCCTTCAGGCCTTAACCACCAGGATTTCTTCTTCTCCAACCTTCTCACCCTTTCAGGAGTGGAGTCGTCCTCATAGGATGGATCCCAATAGTCGTCTGATCTAGGCCTGAATGCTGCTCTTGACGGTGCCCCCAAGCTTACTCTAGGCCTTGGTGTGGTTCTAGGCATGAACCTCGTATTCACTGATACCATGTTTGCACTTAGGCCTGAAGGAAACGGGTTTCCATCTATACCCATAGCTTTCTTATCTTTCTCGGGAAACTTGAATTCTCCCCGATCGATCTTATCTTGAATGTCATTCTTGAACACAAAACAATTATTGGTTGAATGACTCCAAGAGTTATGGTACTTACAGTATTCCTTGCCCTTGAGCTCATCTGGTGCTGGGATTTTGTGGCCAAAGGGCAGCTTTAATAACTTGTCCGTCAAGAGCTGATCAAAAATAGCCTCCGCTTTGGTGATGTCAAAGGTGTAGGCCCTGGTGGGCCTATTAGAGGCTTCTTGGACTGTCTGCTTCGTAGGTTCTGTCTTGACGAAGGCCTTGCAGACATAAGGCTTCCTATTGATGATTTCAGCCACATCAATATCTAGGTCAGCCTCAGTCTCAATCGCAGCGACATCATAATTAGGGTCTTGATAATAGGTCCCTTTAGAAGCCGCCTTTCTATCCTTCTCCTCTTCCAAAAGCTTCTCATATCGCGAGGCCTTTGCGGACAGTTCGAACAAGTCCCGAAATTCTATACCATGATACTTCTTCTTGAACTCAAAGTCTAGGCCGTTCAGTGCTAAACGCACATATTCGGCCTCTGGCAAAGGAATCTTACATTTGAAACGTGCCGTCTTGAATCGGGAAAGATATGACTCCACGCCTTCCTTTGGGAGTTGACGGTAGCGAGACAAATCCGCCATCGTTATCTCTGGTTCCACCCTATAAAACTGCTGATGGAACATCTCTTCGAGCTGAGCCCAGGTCTGGACAGAATTAGGTGGGAGATTGATATACCAAGTGAAGGCCGTTGCAGTCAAGGAGTTTGGGAAGAGCCTTAACTTGAGCTTATCATTCGTTCCAACTTCCCCACACTGCACCTGGAACCAGGCAATGTGTTCGACCGTGGACTGCATATTCTCCCCTGTGAAGGTCTGAAATTCAGGGACTCGGTATCCCTTGGGAAAGGCCTCATCATCAACCTCCACCGTGTGAGGCTTCCTGTACATGGGTCTGCCCACAGGCCTGAATCCAGGCCCTAGCTGTTCCTGGAGCAAATCCAGGACCTGTTCCCTTCCGATCATATTTGGCATCGGAGGCGGCTGTGGACGCGCCTCTTGTGCCTGCAGATTCACGCCTGAGCTTGCCCCCCGAGTCTCTGGGGCTGAATGAGCGTGAGGAACGTTCTTGTCCTTCGCAGCACCTTGTCCTCCGTGAGGAGGCCTTTTGTCAGTCTTTTCAGGCCTGTTTGGATTTTCCAGCAAAACGGACCTTTGTTCCTTGTTCGCTGGAAGCGTCGGGTCCTTCCCAATAACAACTCCTTTGGCCCTTTCCCCTGCCGGTGCAGGGCTGTTTGACGAAGAAGCTTGGAAGAAAGCTTGTGGTGGTGGGATAGTGTCCCTCAGACCCGTCTGTTCCTGGCCGTTGCCATAAATTCCAAATTGTGGTGGAACTTGTTGCTGAGGAACTATCGGCAGCCTTTCAGTCATTGAAGCAATCAAGTTATTGATTGCTAGAGTCAAAGGCTCTATGGACTGCGACATCGTTTGCGACACGGTGTGCGAAATCTCCTGCCCTGCAAAAAACATATAATTCTTGACGCTATTCGTGGCGTCATTGAGCTCTCGCGTACTGATTTGAGGAAGGGCTTCCTCAAGCAGTGGTACATCAATAGCAACTCCTTCGGGGGTGCCTGGAGGATCAGGCAGCGGCGGATCCGCTTGTGGTAGTATCGTTGCCTTCTTTGCTGGCATGCTTAAAACCTTTTAACGACTAGGGTCCCACCGGGCGTGCCAATGAAAACTCGCGTTTTTGGCAGCAGGTGTGAATGCGATGTGCGCGGGCGTGCCAAGACTTGTAGCGCCTAACTTGTTGTGAAGATTCCCGTGAATCTTGACTTCTATCGTAGAACGATTGCGTACGACCCAAAGGTTAAAGATCGTAAGAAGGTTCGTGGTTTGCCACACGGTTGTGGACTTTAAATTTCCTAGTCGTATAGGAAATGGAACGTAAGAACGTGAACTTTATTACACCGGGATAATAAAGTTTGATTACAAGGAAAGTAAAATCCAAACTACTTAGGCCCCGTTTGATAAGTGTGTTGGATTAGATGAGATTAGTAAGAAGATGTGATTAGTAAGGAGATGGGATTAGTAATACCAAGTGTAATCCCAAGTGGGTGTTTGATTGTGTAATGATTAAATTATGGGATTGTGAATACCAATACCAATCCTTTGTTTGATTGGAACACCAAGGGATATGATACAAATTTCATTTTCCAATTATACCCTTGGGTGAAGACCTGGTCTATAATTGCATGGAAGACCAGCTTACGAATTTGCAAATTTTGGACAACGATGCAAGCAGTACAACAAGAACTGCAACTTATATTTATATGCATATTAATGATCATGGAGAGATAAGAATAAACAACAGATTTCTATAGGTGAAGCAATACCATAGCAGAAACAACAAAGCAATACCAGAGTAGTAGTTTAGCATAATTGTATGAGCAAAAGAGCAAAAGTATCACCATATATATACCAACAGATTATGAGCATAAGAGGCCCAAAGCATAATACTAATATGAAGTCATGTACCTAAAAAATAAAGGATCAACAGCGTACAAACCTAAACAGTCATCGTGTGTGTGTGTGTGTATATATATATATATATATATATATATATATATATATGCATATTACAAAAGGAGGCAATCATAACATGCCGATAGGGGATTATACGAATTCCCTCATTGCCTTACCCTGTAAGTTTTCAGTTTTCAAAATAAGGCACATGACGTGCCACAGGGATCAACTTGTCATCCTAATAGTATAGCATAATTGTACGAAGTCATACACACTTCTACGTAGTCACAGTTCTCAAGTTCATATTAGCCTATTAAATAGCAGTGTATTAGGGTTTTGGGTGGATAGATCAGGTGTGTATGGGGGGTATTATTGGTATTGAATTAAAAAACCATGGGCAAAGTGGTCATTTTACATGAGGGAGCTTGGGAGAGGATTACTAATACCTAGTACCCCATGGTATTAGTAATCCGGGAATAGTGTGGGATTAGCAATCCCATCCTCCTCTTAATCCCATCCTAAATTGTGCAACCAAACAAAGAGTTGGAAAACCTAGAGGATTACCAATCCTTTCCTAAGCCCTAACACACTTATCAAACATGCCCTTAATGAAGTAAGTTCGAATGGTGGTTTGAGCACAAGGTACTCGATATGCTACTTTGCTGAAAGTAGGAAAGCTTGCTTCGCTGGGAAGACTTTGTTTGTAAGCGTTAGCTTTGATTGGTGTTGGACCTATTTTCTGTCTTCAATTCTGCTATTTATAAGCAAAACAGCAAGCTGATTCAGGCCTGAATCCGGATTCAGCAATGCACCATAAGCTGCCACATGTCCCACGATTTGCTCCACCTTCCATGCATGTTCGATCATGGGCAGTTGCTCAGAGGTTGATGGCAGTTGAGTTTGATCATGGGGAATGGGCCTCTTGTAGGTTGACACGTGTCCCATGCTTAGGTAGAAATATCTCCCAACTTCCCCCCTTTTTGTGCTAATCATGACACATGGCCAATTGACTTGGTCAATTGGCCTTTGAATTGAGAAGATCCCAACTGCCAGAGACATAACAAATTCCCTACAAAGGCGGACTGTGTACCTCAAACCAAACCGGCACCATATTTCAAGCCTAAAACCGTGGGCTACATCCATGGGTCGAACCATCACCTCCCCCATGGGCTGACCCGTGGATTACACTTTTAAAGGACCTCGGGCTGTAATTAAATATGGGTTGCGTGTCACTCGGGCCCAATGCTCGTGGGCTGCTCCTCTCAAAGACCTTGAGCCGCAATTCTTTGCAAGGGTTGTGCTTCTCGGGCCCAAATGAGAAGATACCCATGGCCCAAAAATCATCCAATCAATTTATTTAGCTCTCGGCCCAATTTATTTAAAGGAATTCCAATCACGGCAAGCCCGATCCGCGGTGCCAAAAACGGGTATAAACAGCTCTTTAAAATATTGTAGAGTTCTTCTACAAGAATTGGTATGCAGCTTTTGTCCAAGTTGAACAGTTAGGCTCAGTTTGTTTCGACGTAAAATGTTTTACAATGTAAAATATTTTTCATGTAAAATGTCTTTTCAGAAAACAAATTTCAAACTTTTATTTTCCGGTGTCTGGTTGACACTTAAAAATATTTTCAGAAATCGACAAAATAGTGTACATAGAGAGATGGGGAGATTAAACGGTGGAGAAATATGAGATTATTAGAATTGAACGTAGGTTAGGACTGACGATCGAGGAAACTAAGCAATGAGAATTGCAGTAAAAGGTAGAGGGTTCATTTCGAAAAATAACTTACGGAAGATTTAAGGGTAAGTTATTTTCATCCAATTGATGGAAAATGTTTTACATGTAAAATGTTTTCCTCATTCTTTACACAACCAAACACCGGAAAATAGGTAAAACATTTTACCGGAAAACATTTTACGTCCAAACAAACGGAGCCTTAATGTTGAAAACTCGAAGTTTGTTCTTGTCAAGTTGAACAGTTAATGTTGAAAACTCGAAGTTCGTTCTTGTGCAGGATGTTTTCGATCCCACAAGCCTCTTACATTAGGTCGCGTGGCCCTGCGCCACTTTTAACTTGCAACCACCATGCAGGAAGAACATGTGTTGAATTTTTCCATTTCGTTTACAACGCAAGTTGTCATGCATGAATTTTTTCGTGTGTGTGAATGTACAAAATTACCATACTGTGGGGTTGTCGATCAAGATCGGTTAACTCCGCCTAAGCCTCTGGTTCGGATAGATTCGCCTAGCCCTTTTGGGTGGATGGGAGCGTTTTGGGGTAAACTCTCAAAGTTGTGGATGGTATTGCTTCATGATCACCAAGGATTGCTGAAGCGATTGCTATTCGTGAAGAGCGGAATCTGGCAGTGCTGCTGTGGTGCTGAAGCTGGAATAAAATTTCTCCGTTAATTTTGAGAACAAATAAAAACTTTTGGGTGGAATCTATTAATTAGTTAAGAAAATAACAGGAGCCAAACTTTGGTAAAAGACAGTAATTGTCATATGGGGTTAGATAATATATATTCAAGTAAATGAATATTACCAAAAAAGAAAGTAAATCAAGTCAGTCGCCCTTAATTTGGATGAAAATTGGGCTCCACCTCATTGTAAATTTGATTATCGTGGGAAAGAAGGGAGATAAACAAGTAGAGGCCGTGGTGGTTGAAGTTCGATTTGAAAATTTAAACGAGTTTTAGAAATATATTGAAACTTGCTCTTATTGTTAAGATGAGTTGATCGCAAAAGAACTTTAATCGAGTCGAACCCAAACCGATCACGAGCAGCTTAAATTTTTATACGCCATAACTAAACGAGTCGACTAGTTAATTGTTAGAGCTTGATTTGAAAACTTAATACGAGCTTCAACATACTCCAATTTAAAATTTGATTTATTCATACATTTATAAAATCGTAAATGAATTTTTAAAGAGCGCGAATATGAGCTCAATTTTGAGAATCTTAATTGTTTTTATTCTAAAAGTCTAGGAACATTAACTTTAGAACACAACTCTGGGCATATCGATCTATCTCTGGAACGGTGCTTATATGCATTCAATGTCACGACCAGCGCTAGCTAACCTGTTAACTATTTGTCTAACTACATGGCTCAAAAGGTTAACCTCACGTTATACAGTAACTCGTCGCGTTTCATAATATACGGAATCAACTTTTCCGTACACTTCTGATGTGGGACTCATGCCTAGACTTAGGGTCTCACAATCTCCCCTACTTAGACCGCAACATCCCCATTGCACCCCAAGGTCCATCACTTCCACCTACCAAGCGTTTTGAGAAAAGTCCTCGCTTAAGCACAACAAGCACCCGCTTTTTGAGACAAGTCCTCGCTTAAAGCACAACAAGCACCTCAAGCTCCTCACTTGTCGGGCCCGCCCAAGCACGTCTCCTCGCAGGACCCGCCTTACACTTCTGGTTGGTGCAAGCTCTGACACCACCTGTCACAACCCGCACCAGCTAACTTGTTAACTATTTACCTAACCACGTGGCTAAAATATTAATCTCAAATTATACAGTAACTCGTTGCATTTCATAATATACGGAATCAACTTTTTGTACACTACCGATATGGGACTCATGCCCAGACTTGGGGTCTCACATCCAACGCCTCTTATCACAGTTGCATTTTAAATTGTGTCCGCAGCTTTGTTCTTGTTTTATCTGCCCTATCAAGAAATGTTTTTAAGTGACTTTTACTCGAATCGAGTCGAAGGGTAAAAACTAACAATGGTTCGAGTATCACAAATATCAGTGCGTTACCTCTGTATTATTGGATTATAGGTTAATGGCAATAGTAAAAGTTATTTTTGTTAAGAGATAAAAAATTTTATACCGTCGGTGTAAATATTTATTTTTTTCAAATCAATTATATTGCGCTATATCGTTAAAATAGTGGTCCCAATTATTTGAACATGGTGACGTGACGCAATGTAATTGATTTAGAAGAAACAAATGTTTACACCGGCGGTGTAAAAAATTTATGGGGTGTTTGGGAACCTACTTTTGGCTTTTCATTTTCAGATTTTTAGCTTTTTTATTTTCTGGATTATGGCCAGAATGTATTTTGAGTATGGTGAGAGTGTTTGGGAGATTTGTGCAGAATATATTTTGAAATGTAGTAGTGTTTAGGGGGTGTTTGGGAGGCAACTTTTTGGCTTTTCATTTTTCACTTTTTGCCTTTTTGGCTTTTGAGATTATGATCAGAATGTATTTTGTATTTGGTAGAGTGTTTGGATGATATGTGCAAAACGTATTTTGCAGTAAGAGTAGTGTTTGGAAGATATGGAATGAAAATGAATTATGGATTGATTTTTTACTATGTTGCCCCCGATTATTAATAATGATATATAATGTATATAAATAATGTTTGGGCTCAATTTATTTAAAATTTAATTCCGAAATTCTGTTATGTACATGTACATGAACTGTTACGAAAATACCTCCGGTTGGCAAAAGAATATCCGAACCTATTTTATTTTTTCTTTATTTAATTAATACTAATGTTTATACTATGTATCTTTTTTCTTTTTTATTTATTTAAAACTATTTTAGTGTTCCAATTTTCAATCCGATTGAATTGGTGGAAAGATCTTGTTTTTTTTATCATTTTATCTTTTATGGTCATTATGAAATTTTGAACTCGTAGAATCAAATATCTCTTAGGGCTAATCAACGAGAGCCTTAAAGTCAAAATTTAATTATGGCCATTTAGGATAAAATGATTAGAAAACTAAAATCTTTCCATTGGTTCAAACGGATTGAAATTTGGAACACTTAATTTTTTAACTAAATTTTTTTTTTGTACATGAACTGGTGTCCCCCTTTTTTTAATTATATTTTTATTATTTCAATTATTTTTTGCTGTTACTTTTCCATGGCAAAGTGGGAATTATTTCAAAAGAGAGAGGGTAGAGATGTCATTCTGTCATGGCTGGATTTGAAAATGGGAAAATGAGAATTTGAAAAGCTCCTAATACCAGATTCTCTCTTTTGTTCTAGAAACGGAAAAATGCAAAATCCATTTTGCTCAAAACCCATTTTCCCTTTTATTGCCAAACACCCAAAATCCAAAAATTAGAATTGGAAAATGTAAAAATGGCCAATCCAAACACCCCCTTAGTAGATGATTATTGAAAATGAATTATGGGTTGGATTTTTACCATATTGCCCTTTGTCTTTATTACTTTGTCAAAAATGAAGGGAGGAAAGTGGGTATTTTGGTAATTGACCACAAAATGAAAAAATGCAAAAATGTGAAAAACACCTCTAGACCTGTTTTTGGGTTTTTGCCTCTACACCAAAAAACCAAGAATCCATTCTCTAATAATCCATTCTCATAATGGGGTGCCAAACACTCAAAATGAAATAATGAAAATGTAAAAATGAGAAAATGGGGTTCCCAAACACCCCTTTAATCTCTTTTGTTAAATGACATTTTAGTTGATGTATGTGACAAAAATGAACTGACTAAAAATTTGTGAACCCAAAAATACACAAAACTCACGTGTGTTGAAGATCAATTGAAAAACTAAATTTTAGGCTTTGTTTGGAACTTAAGGAAAAGAAAGAAATTTTAAAAATTTCTCCTTCATTGTTCGGTTGAAAGAGAAAAAGAGAATAAAATAAAAATTTCAAGAAGAGAAAAGAGAATAAAATAAAATTTTCATAGTCAGTTAATACAGTAAATTTTCCCTCCCATTTTTCTCTTGTTTTTCTCTCATTTTCTGTTTATTTTCTTTTCTTTTCCTTTCGTTTCTTCCCTAGGTTCCAAAGTGGGCCTTTGCGAACTTACGAAGCGGGTATGGACTGTGGACACAACGAAGTAAATTAATTGAAAAACTACTTTCAAGCTCCCTCTATACAATCACCCAAACTCCCGTTTGGCGTTTTGAGGTTCTCTCTACCCGTTACGCTGCAAAAATCTTCTCTTGTGTCTCTGTAACCATTGGACTCAGTAAGTTGCGTTTGTCTCTGATCTTCAGATCTTTCATCGAAAAGTAAGATTTTTTTTATGTGGGTTTGTGTATGTATGTGTAAATTGCAAATTCGGTGGCTTTAAGCTCAATTGGGTATTCAGAATTTCAGAGTGGTAAGAAAGATTGGAACTTACTACTGATATTTGCTAGGTTTGGCTTATGAGTACTGGTGTGACTGTCTTAGGCTTTTGAGCAAGTAATTTCTTCATGATCAACAACCGTTTGATATACTGGCCAGCAGAAAGAACTAGACTACCTAGAAATTAGCTCTTATACATTGATGGTTCGTTGGGTTGCTAAGATTCTGGTAGGAAAAGATAAGAAATTTTGAGCCCATTGGCTGTTGGTCTAGTTCGTAAGAACATAATCTCCAACGGTTCAAATGCTTGCGAACTTTACCTTTTACCGAATGGATAGTGACAAAATGGTAATCCAATGACGCAAATGCTATTTCTTCTAATTTTCTCTCAAAATGCCCAGCCAGATCATATATGTGAGTTCCATCATGAGCAATGCCGAGTCGAAAGAATGGCCTGATTTTTGTTGTTATAGTGAAACGTCATGCCAAATGTGGCTAAATATAGCAAGAAGTTAGCTAATTGTTGGAGAGGAAAAAGTTGAGGTTCAATATTCTTTTGCAGTAGCAACCCTTATAGCTTTTCCATTGGGGAAGCTCTAAGATGAGAAGAACGAGAATAGTTATGGTTTGCTTTTCACCCATATACATGGGAGCTAGTGAGCAATAAGGACCGCATAGTTTCCGTTGGTTACTCTTTAATTAGTCTTCGCCATTGATTTTTGCTATTTTCTCCGTAGTTTGACAAGTTTGCACTTTTGTTATCTCGTGAATTTTATTTTCTTTATTTCAATGAATAAGAAAAGTGTTTGATGGGTTTAAAAGTCTGTGATTCTTGTTAATCTGCAGTGGATTCGGATGACGGGGCTAGACCAAGAGAGAGTTGTTCTGCAGGAGGACAAATTCTAGAACCACTCGAGGGTTTGGAGTTTAGATCCGAGGAAGTTGCCAAAGTATTTTATGATGACTATGCAAGGCGGGTAGGCTTTGTGATGCGTGTAATGCCTTGCCGTCGTTCAGAGATTGATGGGAAGATTCTTTCCCGCCGACTTGGATGCAATAAGGAGGGCCATTGTCTCAGTACACAGGGTACCTTAGGATCGGTTGGGAAGCAATAAGGAGGGCCATTGTCTCAGTACACAGGGTACCTTAGGATCGGTTGGGAAGCAA
>BPLS01027523.1:2425-25568 GCA_019656275.1 Rhododendron kiyosumense
TGCCGCGTCACATGGGAAGCATAATAATTCAATCAGTAGAGCCACCAAGATCCTCTGCCTTACATCAATGTGACGGAGGTCCATTACGGATCTAGATTTGCCACCACTAATGGAGAGTAACACAATGGTCTAGTGCCATCTACCGCGGTTGAATAAGATCTAAGAAAATGAGGGGAGGATTTTAGACGGGTTTAATTAAGATTTTAGAATCGGTGGAAAATTTTGAAATATATGGGCTTCATCTAGACTGTAGTTTTATTTTCCAGTTAAGGTGGCCGCATTTTAGGTGTAATGGAACTGTCCATTGCATTAAATTAATGGAGAGTATCATATACGTACCAAAGGTACATGCAAGACTGACCTCAAAGTCATTTGAAAGTTCTTTGTCCAGTTCTTTCAATATGTCTTCTTCGAAAAGGTCGGCATACGTTTGCCGGATTAACTTGCGTTGGGCTGAATTCCTGTGAGCCAAGATTTGAATAATCAAATCCTCATTGGTTCCCCATTTTGCAATAATATGGATCACAACAGCAGATCATTAATCTGTCCAATACATATCTTCAGAAGCTAAGGAACAAGTCAATGCAAATTAGATAGCCCAACAGCTAACAGTAACAGCAATCGAAGTCAACCACTTCCATCTTCTCAATCGGTTCCCCTCATTTGAGCCGCCAACTGGTAAACTATAGACCAGCAATTCAATGGACTGACTTGTTGGCACATAAATTTTAACCAAAGATTGATGAATATCATATGTTGGGCTTGTGGACTAAAAGGCATATAAAAAGCCTAAAAGCATGTTGACCCAGCGAGCCCGCGAATCAACAAACATGGTTGACCTGACAAGCCTAACGAGTATATGAACCTGCAGAAGAAGTGTTGACCCAGTGAGCCCGCGAATCAACGAACACGTGTTGATCCGATGAGCCTAACGAGTATATCGGCCTGCGGAAGATTACAAATCAGTTGAACCATGTAGGCCCACATTTCGCAGGGCCTACAAATCAAATATTGGTTTGAACCATGTAGGCCCGCATTTCGCAGGGCCTACACACAAATCAAATATTGGTTTGAACCATGTAGGCCCGCATTTCGCAGGGCCTACAAATCAAATATGGATTAACGTAGTCACAAATTGGTACGTAAAGCCCAAGAAAATACTCTTTTGGAAGCAGAAAAATATTACAAGATGGATGTCATCTATTGCGACCAACATTGAAAATTTGAAGAAAATGAGAAGATATGATATCATCCTATCCTCTGGCAATAACTATTCAAATTCAAAGAAATTATTTGGCGGCCAAGCATCTGGTGAAGGAAGCCCCTATAAATATGAGGTCCATCATCAAAAGAAGAGAGGACTCTATCTCAGATCGCTATCTCATATATCTCTCTCATCTATCTCTCATTGACCGCAGAACTCTCAAATCTTCACCATCATACTCTCCACCCAAACATAGAAGCTACACACATCTCTTCTCCCTCAACGTAGAAAATATACAGAGAGAGAATATATACCATATTCAAGCAAAACCACTACAATCTACAATCACCAAGCAACCTACTCGCTCACTACCACCTGCAATTTTCAGCAAACTTCGAAGATCAGTAAACGTAAGCATATCACGTGATAGGTAAAGGGTTCCAATCCCTCTAAATGTATCAAATATTCTCTGTTTTGATGTAAATAAGGGTTTTAAACCCCAATCATCAATAAAATTAAATTATTCCATTCTATTTTCTGTTCTTTATTCTTCATTAATCAGAGGTTTTACTTTTGTAGTATGTAATTAACAATTTCAAATCCAAATCGGAAATAGGAGGCTGCATATAAAAAATCAACACTGTTTGCTTGAACAGTGGATATTTGAGATATGGATTTCAAAGCGTGGGTAAATTCTACGATTCAAAATTTATGTCTACAAATTTCTGGCACGCTCAGTGAGACCTATTTCTCCTCCCATCTTTTGAAGAATAAAACAAACTATAAAACTCATTATTCTAACAGTGTCCCTTGCTTCGATAGATTTGAATATGGAAGCTGCAATCATGAAGGCCAGCAACAGACTCGTTGTGAAGACACCGATGAATCCTACGACGGGAATTCAAAAATCTTGAAGGGATGTGTTAGTCTCTCCGACACCTGCTTACTGGAAGGCTCCAGAGCGTAAGCGCTTGGCTGTCTCACCAGAAGTTCCTGCTTACTGGAAGGCTCCAAAGCGCAAGCTCTTGGCTGTCTTACCAGAAGTGCCTACTCATCGGGAGGCTCTAGAGCAAAAGCTCTTGGCTGTCTTATCGCGAGCTCAAACAAATAATAGCACTTTGCTACTCCAAAAGGCTGAAAGCCTCAAAGGGGTAGCCGAAGACCTGTTAAAGGCTGCCAAATAATATCTGGCAGTAAGAGCAACAAGGTGCTCGTGGGACTTCCTTGGAAAAGCGAAGGAAGCAATAGTAGTCGCTGTTATCTTGGCCAAGACCCACACAACTCAAAGTACACTGGGTCTTTTGATTACACAGGCGGAGCACTCCATTATGATTGCAGAAAAAGCTCAAAAGAGGGCGTCTATGGAAAACTGTTCCATCATCAAGAATATTGGCAAAGAGATGATTAGCCAAACCCAAAATCATGCTAATTCGTTAGTGATGAGCACCCAAGAATGCAATGTAGGGTGCGTTAGTATCTAATTTTAGTTTAAATTATGTGCTAATTAGTTATTGGCAATGATATTTGCTTGTAGAGTGCGTTGGTTCCGTTTTGTAGGGGAATCGCCAAATAAAGGAATTTTTAAGGCTAAGGCATGACTCAAGCCTAGGTGGAAGCATAACAGCTCAGGCAGAGCCAAAGCAGAGCAGAATTGCCAAGGCAGAAGTCACCTAGCCAAGGCAAAGTAAGATCAAGCCTAGCAAAGCAAGGCGCGCTCAAGGCAAAAGCAGAATAGCCCGAGCAAGGCCCTAGCAAGGCAAGGCAATGCACGGCCAAGTCAACAACCAAGCACAGCACTATGGGGCTCGGCATCGATGGGATGCAATGCTTGACATCGATGCCGAAGCGATTAAGGAGCACAGCACTAAGCTGCTCGGCATCGATGGACTGAATCCCTTTACATCGATGCCGAGGCACTTATCAACGTAGCTTAACCCTGTTGCCATCGATGCCGAGGGGCTTAGCAGAGGATTTTCAGAGCATATTCCATGCGCGAGGGCGGCTGACATAAATAGGGAATGACATCACTTTGTAGATGACGTTTTTTAGTACATTTTTAGATCTAGCTTAGATTGCATTTTACTTTTTGGAATTGTTCTTACTTGTTCTTGAATTTCCAGCATTCAATAGTTAATTTTCTGCTTTATTTAGCTTAGTTTTGGTAATTTAGGCTTTATTAAAGTTGTAGCTACTATCTCGATCTATAGTTTAATCAATTTTTCTTCTAGTATTGTGTTTCAATTATGTTTAGTAGATTTTTGCTTGCTCTTATCTTCCTAGATATGTGTGAGTAGTTTCAAGGGTTGGGTCATGGGATGATTAGCATCCCATGGCTTGGGCAGAAATTGCATTTTTCACCAATAAAGCTTTAATTTTTGGATTTGAAAATTAATGTGGGGTTCGGATTCGTTTGGTAAATTGCCGAGGTGTTAACCTCTTTGATCATGTGTAGGTAGCAGCATCGCCTACCTACCACACATGATGCTTAGAGCTCTGTCGTTCGAGGTGTTTACCAAATGAATTCTAGAGCTAGCTTGATAATTGAATCTCTATTTCCCGGTTTAGGAACCTACAATTGCGTATCTTGAACTGCGTGAATTGGTGAAAAATGTGATTTAGCTCGAGTCATGAGTGCTAGTGATTCCTAGACCTAACCTGCGTTTTAATCTAGTTTATTCGCTTTTAATTTAGCCCTTTTAAATTTCCACCGTTCAAAGTAAAACCAAGCTGGCTGACTAAAAGCTAAAAACCCGTGCTTACTTCTACAAATCCGAGCTAAGCCGTATAATTATTCACTTGGGTACGATCCCGGACTTCCGGATTATCATGTTTCAACCGACGTATTAAACCCTACGCTTGGGGTATTATTCCTTACATTGGAGAAAACGAAGCATTTTTGGCGCCGTTGCCAGGGATTTCTTATTATGGCTTTTTTGGAGGTTCGACAAACCACTGTAAGTATCCCGTTTTCATCTAGTAGTAGTAGTTTGGTAGTTATGGTGTTAGTAGCTCGTATTTAGTTGGGTGGATACCTCTAACCTGGTTCTACTAAACTTGAGGTGTAACGAAGCCTAGCTAAATATCGAGTTTATCTTGCTTAGCTTAAGTTACTTAGTTAGTTTAATTTGATTTCATTGCTTAGCCGAGGTGGTGGCATAACCCCTCGCATATCTTGATTGTTGAAGTTGAGGTGGCGGTATAGCCCCTCCAGTCTGTTAGCTTGCTGGTAGTAGTTAGTATTTGTTTTTGTGTATGCGTGTGTTTTGAAGCCCGACTTCCAATCGGCTTCATCGTTCTTCTTCACCGCCAAGGATCCGCAGCATTGTCAGGGCGTATCCTGCCCACTCTCCTCCTCGTAAAGTAAATCATAATCACAAAGGCCCAATGGCCGAAGCAGCTCCAGTTCGTACTTTGCGTGATTATCTGAATCCCGAACGAGCTCCTCAAGTATCGCCTATTGTTATTCTAACATCGACCGCTGGGAATGCATTTGAGTTCAAAGCTGAGTATTTGAGGGTAATTCCAGAGTTCTGCGGGAGAGAATTGGAAGATCCATATTTGCATATCCAGGAATTCGAGAATATTCTGTACTCTTTTGTTAGAGTTCAGGGGCAACTTGACCAAGCTCGTTTGAAGTTATTTCCGTTCACTCTCAAGGACAAAGCAAAACAGTGGTTCAATGCGCTGAAGCCTCAATCATTGCGTAATTGGGGGGAGGTCCAGGATGCTTTTACTTCCAAGTTCTTTCCAGCCGGCCGTACTAAGTTACTTATCAATCAAATTCAAAGTTTCAAGCAAAGAGATGGAGAGACGTACCACAAATACTGGGAGAGATATAAAGACTTGCTCATGTCGGTTCCGCACCACAATTTTCCATTATATCTCAAAGTTAACTACTTCTACACCGGATGCTCCCAAGAAAGTAAGCAGCTTTTGGATACGATGGGTGGCGATGATTTCTTGGGAAAAACACCGGAAGACGCTTGGGATTATTATGAATCCTTAGCTGAGAAGACTCAGTCTTGGCAGTTCACTGATCCAGGGGATAGAGCGATGTTCTCCCAAGGTCCTACGGGCTCGGGCAAATTCTCTATTGCGGAGCATACAGCTGTTGAAACCCGATTGGAAGAGATTGCCCGAAAACTTGACAAGTTGGAGCTTAAAAGCGCTCAATCTCAAGAAGCGAAAGTAGTACGTCAAATGGGGGAGATTTGTGTTATTTGTGAGATAGTGGGTCATTCGACTGAGGCTTGTCCAAACATCCCTGCTTTGAAGAACGTGATTAGTGGGATTGCTCAAGAAGAGGTTCATGCAGTTCAAGGTTTTGATCCCTACCCTCAATATTCGGGAACACGTCAACACCCAGCATTCCGTTGGAGTCAATTGGATGTAGGGGGTTCTTCTTCTTCTCAAACTCCACCACAAGCTCCTCAACTGCCTTGGAAACAACCACAAAACACTTTCCGGTTCCCTCAAGCTCAATGCCCGCCCGGTTTTGCTCAACCCGGTCCATTCCAACATGCAAACCAATTTCAACAGCCACCTGCTCAGTTCCAACAACAACAACAACCACCAAAGCGTTCTTGGGAAGATCAATTTATTGTTCTCTTGCAAAGTTAAACCGTGATCAATGAGCAACAAACTCAAATGATGAATGATATCAGGAATTAGTTGGGGAAGTTGACAACTACGGTGGGTATGCTTCAACAAGAGAAAGGGAAGTTTCCAACACAACCTCAACCTAATCCACAATCAACGTCTACTCCGCCTAATTCTCAAGTTCTTCACTTTGCTAGCTCTTCGGTGACTTTCCCCAAGCAAGCAAAGGTTATTATTTCTCTTCGAAGTGGAAAGGTGGTGGATAACCAAGTGGTAATGCCTTCGGAGCCTTCCTTGTTGGCTCCTCCTATCGATTGTTCAAGTCCAACACCGTCTCTTGGGGAATCTCCTAAGGAGTCGAGCAAGGAGGTTTTAGAAGAAAGAGCAAAGGATCCCAAAGTTGTTCCAATACCGGCACCCTTCCCCAATCGTTCAAGGGCTTTGACAAAACCAAATCTGAATACAGAATTGCACGAGTTGTTCAATCAAGTGAAAATCAACAAACCCCTTTTGGATGCAATCAAGCAAATTCCAACATATGCCAAGTTCCTTAAAGACCTTTGCACTCGAAAGTGCAAGTTGAATGTTCAAAAGAAGATATTCTTAACCGAGCAAGTTAGTTCAATTATCCAAACGAGTATCGCTCCGAAATACAATGATCCAGGGAGTCCCACCGTTGCTGTCACAATTGGAGGGAAACGTATCGAGCAAGCTTTACTTGACCTTGGAGCCAGAGTCAATCTTCTACCATACTCCATTTATCGAAAGCTTGGGTTGGGGGAAATGAGACCGACTCGTGTCATGTTACAATTGGCCGATCGGAGTGCTCGAACACTGAGGGGAGTAGTAGAAGACGTTTTAGTGCAAGTTGGATAGTTCGTCTATCCAGTGGACTTCATAATTCTTGATACCAATCCAACTGATTCTTTGGCTACTTCTACCCCGGTTATTTTTGGAAGGCCTTTTCTAGCCACGACGGATGCAGTTATTAATTGCCGTAACGGGTTGCTTAACATGACCTTCGGGAACATGAAGGTGGAGGTTAATGTCTTTAATGTGGGCAGCCAAATGGGGGATGATGAAGACGTGGATGGAGTAAGCTTAATTGATACTCTTGTGGAGGAACATATCGATGAGTTGCTTTTTCACGATCCCTTGGAAGTTGCTCTCACGGCTGATGAAGCTGAATTTCTAAAATCCTTCGAAGTGAACTACCTATTCTCGCTACTTAATGAAACAGATGAGGTGTGTGCGATGGACGCATGGGGTCCCAAGTTGGAAGAATATGAAGAACTTCCCGTATTGGAAAAGAAAGTGTTACCTTTTAGTGTTGAGCCACCAAAATTGGAATTGAAACCTTTATTGGACACATTAAAGTATGTTTTCCTTGGAGACAATGATACCTATCTGGTGGTCATTTCTTCATCTCTTGGGAATCTCTGAGAGACAAAGTTGATCAATTCACTAAAGAAGCATAAGAAGGCTATTGGATGGAACATTGCTGATATCAAAGGGATTGATGCTACCTTGTGCTCTCATCATATTGCTCTGGAGGAAAATGTTAAGCCATCCCGCCAACCCCAACACCGGTTGAACCCGATTATGAAGGATGTTGTACGGGCGGAAGTTCTTAAACTGCTGGATGTAGGAATTATTTATCCTATCTCCGATAGTAAATGGGTGAGTCCGATCCAAGTTGTCCCCAAGAAATCTGGAGTTACAGTTGTACGTAATGAGGAGAATGAACTAGTGCCAACAAGGGTGCAGACGGGCTGGAGAGTTTGTATTGATTATCGGAAACTTAACGCCAGCACAAGGAAAGACCATTTTCCCTTTACCATTCATTGACTAGATTTTGGAACGGATAGCGGGGCATGCTTTCTATTGTTTCTTGGATGGGTACTCTGGGTATAATCAAATTGAAGTTGCTCTAGAAGACCAAGAGAAGACGACGTTCACTTGCCCATTCGGAACTTTTGCTTATCGCAGGATGCCATTTGGGTTATGCAACGCTCCGGGGACCTTTTCAAGGTGCATGATGGGGATTTTTAGCGATATGGTTGAGAAGATAGTCGAGATTTTCATGGATGACTTCTCTGTTTTTGGTGACTCTTTTGATGCATGTTTGGCTAATTTAGAGAAAGTGCTAACGCGGTGTGAAAAGAAGAATTTGGTATTGAATTAGGAGAAATGTCACTTCATGGTAACCGAAGGCATCGTTCTCGGTCACATTGTGTCATCCAAGGGAATCGAGGTGGATAAGGCCAAGGTTGACCTAATTCGGAATCTCCCTACTCCGAAATGTGTGAGGGACATTCGTTCTTTCTTGGGACATGCCGGCTTTTATCGAAGGTTCATTAAGAATTTCAGTGCCATTGCTCGGCCATTATGCTATTTGCTTTCAAAGGATGTACCGTTTGAATAGACCCCGATATGTGAAGAGGCTTTCAGCAAGCTTAAATCCAGTCTTATTTCACCACCTATCATGCGATCTTCGGATTGGGAATTGCCGTTTGAGCTTATGTGTGACGCAAGTGACTACGCGGTTGGAGCTGTTTTGGGTCAAAGGAAAGAGAAGGAGACTTATGTGATTTATTATGCTAGCAAAATGTTGAATGATGCCCAAATGAACTACCAAACTATAGAAAAGGAGTTGCTAGCTATTGTCTTTGCTTTGGAAAAGTTTCGGTCATACTTAGTGGGGGCTCCAATCACCGTCTATACTGATCATTCTGCGCTCAAATATCTTTTCACGAAACTGGATGCCAAGGCGCGGCTGATTAGATGGATTCTCCTTTTGCAAGAGTTTGATATTACAATCAAGGACAAGAAAAGTGTAGAAAATGTGGTGGCTAACCACTTGTGTCGCTTAAAGTTCGAAGACCACACTGCTCACATTCCTATTAGAGATTCTTTTCCCGATGAGCAATTGTTCGGTATTTCCTCAACCCCATGGTACGCGGACATCGTAAACTACTTGGTGATGCGTTTGACTCCAGCTTATTGGAATGCTCAAGAAAAGCGTCGTTTTCTAACCGAGGTGAAGAGGTTCTCATTTGATGATCCATACCTTTTTAAGTATTGCGTGGACCAATTTATTCGCCGTTGTGTTCCTGATTCCAAGCAACAAAGCGTGATTAAATTTTGTCACACGGAGGCTTGTGGGGGTCATTTCTCGTTCAAGAAGACCGCCGCCAAGATCTTGCAATGTGGATTTTATTGGCCGAACTTGTACAAGGACACTTATGCCTTTTGCCAGGGTTGCGCTCGTTGTCAACTCTTGGGGTGTATTACTCAACGGAATGAGATGCCTCTTACTCCCATCATTATCATTGAAGTCTTTGATTGCTGGGGTATTGATTTCATGGGACCTTTTCCTTCATCCTTCTGTTACCTCTACATTTTGTTGGCGGTTGACTACGTCTCGAAATGGGTTGAGGCAATTCCTACGCGCACAAATGATCATTCCATAGTGGTAGAATTTCTAAGAGATAACATTTTATCGAGGTTTGGGATGCCAAGGGCTATAATCAGTGATCAAGGGTCTCACTTTTGCAACCGGGCCATTGCCGCTTTGATGAGGAAGTACTTTATTATTCACAAGGTTTCAACGTCTTATCATCCTCAAACAAATGGTCAAGCGGAGTTAGCAAATCGGGAAATCAAGAACATTTTGGAGAAGACAGTTAATCCCAACCGCAAGGATTGGTCAACTCGTTTGGTCGATGCTTTGTGGGCTTATTGTTCTGCGTATAAGACAATTTTGGGCATGTCTCCTTATTGACTCATCTATGGAAAAGCTTGCCATTTACCAGTGGAACTTGAACACAAGGCTTATTGGGCAATCAAGAAGCTCAACTTCAATTTACCTCTTGTTGGTGCTCATCGGAAGCTTCAATTGACGGAACTTGAGGAAATGAGGTATGATGGTTACGATCATTCGAGTACTTATAAGTCTAAAATCAAGGAAAGGCATGATAAAAGAATCGTGATTAAAAACTTTGGACCGGGCTAGAAAGTATTATTGTATAACTCTCGTTTGCATCTTCACCCCAGTAAATTGCGGTCCCGATGGGCCGGTCCTTATGTGGTTAAAACTATTTTTCCTCATGGTGCAATAGAAGTAGTGAATATGAATAATGGTTCCTCTTTTAAAGTGAACGGTCAAAAGCTTAAGCCTTTTCTTGGGGGCTTCGAAATTGGAGAGCCCGATGAAGTTTTGGTCGATCCTATGTACTCGGATGACCCTGTTCGATAGTTTGTTTTAATTTAAATTGCACGGGGAGCGAAAGCGTAACCGCTGAACTTAACTGTTTGTCGGACCCGGCCCCCGGGTAGGGGGTACCCACCATTGACTTGGGTATATGTAGCTCCGCATGCCGCTACTAAAAGAAGGATCGTGTGCCCAGCTCCGGTTCGAAGGGCAAAACCTTTAATATCAGTGACATAGGGCTTTAATTAGCTTTTCTGATAGGAGTAATTCACAGTAAACCACTCATGCCTTCCAGATTAGCCCCAACGGGGGCGATAGAGATCCTTAGGTTAGGCCTTGATATTCCCGTGCTAATGCACTTGGCTCTATCTTGTTGCTTACCTGGTTACGATCTTAGGGGACGCTGAATTTCATTGTTTGGCGGAGTCTAGCTGTGACTTTGACGCTCCGAGTTCTGATATTAAATTTGTATATATTGTACATACTTGTTTTTCTTTCTTGTTTTCTCTTGTTTTGTTTAGTTATGCATGTTTTGTTTTGTTATTTTCCTTATGTTTGTCTTGCTTTGAATAAAATCTTGGAGACACCTCACATGAAAAGATATCACCAATGTGTTAGTGTAAAAAGGGTTTTCATTAGCTTTTCTTTGTAATAGTCTATCGTTAATGATCCATGCACTCTGAGATTGACCCTATCGATGGCAGCTTAGGTCTATGGGTGAGGTTGATATTTCCTAGAGTGCACGCTAGGTTGTATCGTAGTTTACTTTGTTTTGATCACAGGGGACGCTGAACTTGATTGTTTGGCTAGGTCGAGCGATAGATTTTATTACGGGCGCTAGCATAACAAATGTTCAACGGTCTAGTATAGCCACCCATTACTTACGCCCCCCTTAATTACTTCGATCCCATTGGATCCTAGGAATTTCACCATCTGGTGGTAGGTTGAGGAGACTGTCCTCATTTTGTGCAACCAGGTTCTTCCTATAATCGCATTATAGGAAGAAGGAACATCTACGACCAGAAAATCTGTTCTCAAGACAACTGATCCGGCCCGAACAGGCAATGTTACTTTTCCGAGGGGCCAGACTGCCCCTGCATCAAATCCAATTAGAGGCGTTGTAGACTGTTCTAAGTCTGTTTGGGCCAGCCCCAACTTCTTGAACACATCGTAGTACATTACCTCTGTACAGCTTCCTGAGTCTACCAAAATCCTCTCAATGTCATATTCCCCAACTCGTAGGGTTATGACCAAAGCATCGTTGTGGGGTATCTGGACTTCCCCCAAATCATCATCCATGAACACAATGCCCTTTTTGCATACGTCATTTTCTCGTCCTCTCTTGCTTCCCAACCGCATCACATGCTGATCGTGCTTGACCTGCCTTTGCAATAGCCTAACCTCATTTCTCGTATAAGGTGCGGCCAACCCATGTATCATATGGATCACCCCTTTAGGATTTTGCTCGTAATCCAGTTCCCTGGCTCTCCCTTTATCCTTGGGATCTTCCTAGATAAATTCTTTGAGATAGCCTTAAGAGACCAAGTCGTCAAGGTGTTTTTTGTACATCTCACAATCCTCAGTCATGTGGCCCCAATCTTTGTGGTAACTACAGTGCTGATTCGTAGCACGTTTTGCGTCTTTATCTCCGCCTAGATTTGGGGGCCACTTGAAGTATGGCTGATTCTTTATTTGATAAAGAATCCTATAAATTGGCTCATTCCAAACAGTAGTGATAGAAAAGAAGGACTTGGGATCAGGGGCTTGCTTCTCTTTGTACGGCTCTTTCTTAGCCTGCCCATACTCCTTTCTCTCCTTGTAAGTCTTGGGCTCTGGCTTATCCACCTTTTTGGCAGGTGCCTTAGTCTATTTGACAACAATCCTGCCGTCCTCGCGGAGTATGTCATCCTTCATTCTGGTGTGTTGCTCTATCCGTTCCATCAGTTTGGCCAATGTCGCTACTGGATGTTTGTTCAATGAACGGAACAACTCACCCCGAACAGGTAAATCAGTTTTGAAGGTTGCAATGGCGTATTCCTCACGCAACTTTCAATCTCGTTGAAAGTTTCCCAGTACTTCTTTGCGTAATCCCTGATCGGCTCGTTGTCTACTTGCTTCATCGTAGAAAGGCTTTCAAACGTCTTTGGAGCCTTTCTACTTGTTAAGAACCGAGCAGTGAACTCTTCTGCCAGCTGTCTCCATCCTCGTATGGAGCGCGGGGCCAGTTTGTGAAACCAAGATAAAGCTACCTTGCCTAGACTCGATGGGAACATTTTGCACAAAATGACATCATCGCCATCGTGCATGAACATGGCCTGCTGGTAGTGCTGTATGTGAGCCTCAGGATCCGTGTTTGTCGCATAAAGCACGAACGCTCCATGCTTCACTCTGCTTGGCAACCTGGCCTCTTGTAGCCTCCTTGCAAAAGGGGAGGCTGCAATGTTACTCAGGGCTTTTCGTGCCACTTCTCGTGCAGACACTGTCCCGTCCTCGCTTTCCTTTATTTTATGAGCCGTAGCTTTGGCCCAGTCAGCATCAGGCCTCTCGTATCTATCACGGTGATGCTTCCTTGTTTCCTCTTCCTCGGGTGTGGAACTTCGCTATCTACTCCTCCTTTTTCGTGAAGAAGTCCTTTGTCTCTCTGGAGTTCGGCTTCTACTTCTGTCTCTCCTTTTTCGTGGAGAAGCCTTGTATCACCTTATAGTAGGACTTCTGCTCCTTCTTCCTCGTGAACAAGCCTGCCTATGTACTACTAGAGTCCGTCTATCTCTCTCAGAATTCCTCCTTGAGAGTCCAGAATCTTCTGGGTGTTCTCGTACCCGCTGTAATTCTTGTATCTCGTACTCTCGTTTTCTAATCAAACGGGCGTACTCCTCGATTTCCTTCCTCTTCTTATCAAGGAGATCTTCGCTGTTATGTACACTCCTTGAGTGTTCCACCGACGCTTCTCTTCGATGGGATTTGCTCCTTCTCGTGGAGCCCGTGGTCGTCTTGACTTGTCTACCAGTGGGCTTTTTCGGAGCACCTGGTGGAGATTTATCTCCTCCACCACTTAACTGGTCCTTTGGATTGAACGGCGTGGCTGGATCTTCTTCCATCATGATTGTTCTTCAAGGAATTGGTTCTTTTCCCACAGACGGCGCCAATTGTGGGGGGATGAAAACAATTGGTGTTCTGGACAACACCAAACTGCAACGGCTTCACGTGCCTCTACACCAGAACCCTAGTTCGTCGTTAGAACCCTGATCTGCAAAACAGACAAAGGGTGAGCGCACCTTTGCTTCTCGTAGCAAAGGCCCTCCGATGCCAAAGTTAGTATCACGTACCGATTAATAAACCCTAATTATCAGTAGGAGAATAATGTGAATGCCAAATATTACGTGCCTTTTTCCTCTAGGTTTACCTTTTATTTATAGATTCATAGATAGATGCTTGCTGTCCAAGCATCCTTGTCACCCTGGGATTCCTATCTCGTATAGGAAACCTAGGATATCTTGGATTCTCGTTCCCTTATCAATTCATTACCTTAGTTCTTTTAGGACTCTTGGCCGAACATCCCAATTTCGTTGGGTGTCTTTCCTAGATCCTATATACTCGGGATCTTATTTCTTTACGGAATATTACTGTTCTGGAACCTTCTAGAGCGTTCCCACCACTTTAGCATTTAGGGCCACTTCTTTCCCTGTTTGGCTATCTCGTTGCCGAACAGTCAACATGGACCAATGCACTTAAATACAACTGGTCCTCATTTATATCTGGATAAATGACTTCACATGTCTCTTGTCCTTATCAGCCGAACAGACTGCCTAGGTCAACGACGTCTCATGTCACTGGTTCGAATCGCTGTTCACTATACTGGCCGGCGATAAGCCTTGTCACACCTACCGCGTGCTCCTGTATATCGCGTGTTCGGTTACTAATTGTACCTGTTCGGGAATACCTCCCTACAGTCATAACTCCTGGTTGCGAGGGAAGCAACCCTATGGCTTCTTGAAATATTGTGCTTACTTAAGGGTTTGTGAAAAATAATTTGTTTCTTGCTAAATATGATTAGAAGCATTACTCGATCCATGTTTGCTCGTGTAAACTGTTTTATGCTTTCCACTTGAATGAAGTAGTAACACTCACAATCCTTCCGATATCTGACGTAGAGTTTTGGTCCACTACTGGTCTGACAGGCTGTAGGAGCGGGGTCGAGGGTTGACTTGGTGTCCTTTTGGCGTAGTACATTTGGTGATATAAATTTTTGGAGAGTTGTAGTAACATTTGTGCAACTCGTCTTGTATAGTTCTTTGTAAATTTTATTTTGGAAGCCAGATGTAATCTATTTAGTTGACTTTGTCTTGAGTTTATGGAATGAATCTCATTAAGGTTGTTGCTTAGCTTTCTTTGAGACAATTTTTGCTAATCCCCTAGAGCGGGTCGTTTCAATATCAACCAAAGTGCACATATAATTTTATATGTCTCAATCGGTTCTCTGTACATTATTCAAAATAAAGATAGATCTGAGACACATAAGGTTATCTATTGATATCTGGAACGTATTTTTTTCCAACACAAGCGCATATTATATAATATTATATGTGTATATCTAAACTTTCTACCATGCCAAACATGTTCTCTGCATGTTGAAAAAGTATACATATAAACTTATATGTCACAATCTGCATTCTTGCCTTATGTTTGGTAATACATTAACAAAAGTGAACATATCATCTTATATATTTCAATCTATTCTCTGTACGTTATTATTAAAAACGAAGATAGATTTGAGATATATAAAAATTTTTAGCCTCATCTTTGGTTCTTTAACCAGAATCGCAGCCACAGACTGAATTGGAGCCAAATCAACCATAGTCTTATCTTTACCCAGGTTAAGAGAGAAATAAACCAAGCGTAGTGGCCGTCGGAGAGTGGGGCTGGACCGCAGATAGGGAGATTTTGTTGCGAAATATGACGTAAGGCTCAGAATCGACCGGCAATGAAGGCGAGTGGACGGAGGAAGATGCGGCGGCTGAGGCGGCGGAGGGAAGAGAGGGCTTAGGGCATCGTATTAGAAGCCCTCGACTTCCATTGGAGCAAAATCCAAGCAACTTGACAGAGCATTGCGTCAAACCATTTTATTACTAAGTGGTCGGAATACCTTTCTTCAATGCCACAGTCAGAGCACCAATACCCATACAGATCAATGGCACTGATTTGGCAATATTGTAAGGACCTGTATTTTTCGGATATTATTTAAAAGTTTTATAAATGTTAGAAATTGAGGAAAAATTTGAAATTTATTGAGTTTGTTTGATTTGGGGTTAATGTGTTAGAATCGCTATTTGAGGGAGTGCAAGTGTGATTTGTTTGTGTGCTAGTATATAAGTGTAGGTGTGTGTGTAGGAGAACAAATTCTCCCATCTCACTCTCTCTCTGTCTCCCGATCTCTCCCTCTCTCCCGGCCCTCTCTCTCTCTCTCCCTCTCCAACACTCAAAACTTCAACCATTACTCAAAACCCATGGCAAATAACCTTCAATCCTTCATCCATTCTCGTTGTTGAGCTTGGAATTTCGTGGGTTTCGCTCGGAGGAGGAGATTTGGTTGATTTTTTCGGAGTCTAGGGCTTGCTCAAATCGCGTGGGTCTCGATCATTGACTTGAGGTAGGGATTTCTTACTCTCGTTATGAGTTTATATGATGATTATGTGCCTAAATCGTGCTTTAGTTGGTTGAAATTTGAGTTTGTGATCGTTCTTAGTTTTTCTGCAAAATCGCCTGCTGCTGCATTGGTACCAATACCTAATTTTTGAGGTATTGGTACCTTGGTTCTGATTGCTTACTGGATTCGTTTGGTATCAATACATAATTTTTGAAGTACCAATACTTTAGTACCAATACCTACTTTTTGAGGTATTGGTACCTTGATTTGGATTGCTCACTGGATTGATTTTGTACCAATACCTACTTTTTGAGGTATTGGTACCATTGTCTTAGAAAATTGTTCTTGAACTTTATTGATCATTCGTTGATTATATTGGCTCCCGATTACTTCTAACACCCTCCAATCATATTCTAATCAACTCTAAACTCGATTACTTGGGTTCCAATAATTCGTTGATTGTTCAAATCCTTGCGATACTCGTTAAAGATAATCTTTGTACCTTTGTAAATGGAAAATGAACCGTAAGGTTGTTTAGGTGTACCGTAGGTTATATGAGGCGTTGTGGTGAGCGTGATGGGTAGTCGTGAGTTTGGCTAGTGATCCGAAAGGTAACTTAGTAACTCGTATCCTTGTGATTTCATCTCGTTGATTACTCTAAACTCCTTGAGCTCTAGTTTTATGAGATTCTAGTAAAGAGGCTAGTGGTTAGCGAGTCGTAATGTTACTTATGAATTTAGTATGCTATGTAGGTTATGGTGATATACTTAATGGAAACGTGTGTGCTTATCTATTTGTTGGTGTATGTGACGGTTGATGGTTTGTAGCATAATGAGATATGAATGACTATTTGAGGATACGGACACAACGAAAACTTGACACTACGGGTATCACCACGAAGTGGTGATACGACCGGAATTGACACTACGGGTATCACCATGGACATTCGGTGGGATGACCGGAATCACGCAAATGAACGGGTATCACCATGGACATTCGGTGAGATGACCGAAAACGAGCGATACATGCGAAAACCTTGGATGTTATGAGATGTGATTATCGGGAAACAAAAGAAAGAATAGTTTTGCTAAATTGGATTGTTTAAAAGGGGAAAAAGAGTTTTTGATGACAAATGAGAATGAGAAAGGAAATTTGTTGATGAATCGAGGAATGTGAACAATTGTGAAATGGGAATGAATGTGGAAACACACGTGATGTGATGAATCGGTTGAGAAACCAAAAGTTAATTATTTGAGATTGATGTGGGAACATTTGTGGTACTGGTATGGCGTGTGAGATGATAGGTGTTGCATATAGGATTGTCTAGAATCCTTTAGCCTTATTGAGTTGCTTGTTGATAGCCATATAAACCTTGGGTATATCTGTCTATATTCATTCCCTTTAGATGCATAACTCATGATATTTCCTTATAACTTGCGTATAGATTTCTCTACTGGGCTAGTGTAGCTCAACCTATCATTTTCAGGTACATTGCAGGTCATTGTCATGAAGTGTTTTGAGTGCATGCTGTTGTTGTCGATTAAAGCTATTTTCGGAAGTACTCGTCTATTTTTTCACAAACTAAATTGTATTGTATTGTATCTCTAATGTGGAGCTCTGTAATTTATTGGGCAAATTTGTGTAATTGGGGACTAAATTACCCTTTTGGGTTATTAATTGTAACTTCGGTGAGACATTTTAATTATCAAATGTTATTATTATTTATGTTGAAAATTGAGGGTGTGACAAATATAATAAGTATCTCAATATATATTACTGGTCTTCATGAATCGGAGAAGGTGATTTACGTGGGACTAGGGTCAGTTTTTTTTTCCACACTTTTCTCCGGTGGCACAGAGAGAGAGAGAGAGAGAGAGAGAGAGAGAGAGAGGAGGCGACGGTGGTTGTGCTCCAGATTTATTTGGTCTAAGATTTCTCACTATATGACAACTTATATAGGAGGACATTTTTGTCTTAATTTAATTTCTCTTTTAATAGAAGTGGACTTAAGACCTTATTAAACTATATTAGTGGACTAGAGGGGTTACAAACATTAGAGATGAACTAACTGGGTTACAAGTTCTCTATAGTAAACCCTAGACCAATTTTTTAATAATACAACCTACCATGTGCGTCGAATACAACTGTTACAAAGATCTATTACACACTAGAAGACAGATTATACATTCAAATCAAATGAAGGATTTAGTTCAGCGATAATTGATAATCTTAATTAGTAGCTTCGACATTGTTCGTGGGGTCAATTCAATAGTCTAATGAGAATGAACGCAATTGTAGAATTCCGCTATCATCTTATACTACTCACTCCATTCTAATTTATTTGCCTTCTTTGAAAGATCGTGCAACTTTTTCATTTATTATATTTCGTTATTATTTATAATCTCTGAGGTGATTTTGTGAACATAATTTAAAAGAATTAATTGAGTTCTATCAATTGAGTGCCTTTGTTGAGTTTTGGAGTTAATACACTACAGACACATTTGACCTTCAGGAGGAGAAAATTAGTAATCTTTAGACAGTAGTACTAGTAGCAATTAATTTTCAAGGAGTGGGGCCCCACTCCTCATATGAGAGGAGATTGTGTGTTGGTGTGTGTGATTGTAGAAGAGTTGGTACTATTAGTATTACTCCATGCTTTCTTACTAGGGGAAGGTTCAAGGGAGAATATAATTGACACAAGATCTCAGCCATTGTTTGTTGGGAATTCGAACATCCAAACCCACAAGCAATTAATGCTAACAATCGAAGAACAAACCAAGAACAGAAAATAATATATTATTTTCTGTTCTTGGTTTGTTCTTCGATTGTTATATAAAGTAAGAAAAGAGCAATACACAGAAATTACGTGATTCCGACTTAAGCTGATTGCTTAATCGTACGTCCACGGGGTGCTTGAGTGTTACACTTTAATGAAAATATGTCAGAGTTACAAAAGGAGGTAGCCCTAGCTTTGCTTTTATATGTGCAAGGAAACTAATACACAGAAAACCCTAAAAACGCCAAAACCTGTGTTGGGCAGGACCCAAAAGCGTTCGGGCCACTTGAAGACATATTCAGACATCCAGCCAATCATCAACTATCATTAACACCACCAGCACCCAACCTCCACTCAAGCTTGGAGACCCACAGAAGCTGAACAAGACTTCAGCTTCTCCCCAATAACCACCTTCGTAAACATGTCTGCTGGATTATCCCTGTGTGAATCTTCTCCAAAGTGAACTGCCCATCCTCCAACAAAGAGCGAATAAAGTGATACTTTATGTCAATATGCTTGGTCCTCAAATGAAAAGCTGCGTTCTTCGCTAGATGTATTGCACTCTCACTATTGCTGAACAATTTGCAATTGTCTTGTTCCTTACCCAACTCTTTCATGAAGCTCTTTAGCCATACCATCTTCTTGCACGCCTCCGTGGCTGTAACATACTCCACCTCTGTTGTGGAAATAGTCATTATTTTCTGTAGCCCCGAGACCCAATCAATTGCTGCACTCCCCAATGTAAAAACATACCCAGTAATGCTCTTCCTGCTGTCAATGTCCCCTGCTAAATCCGAATCCACAAATCCTTGCAAACAAATATCAGAACCCCTAAAACACGAAGCCAAATCAGAAGTACCTCTCAAATACCGCAAAATCCACTTAATTGCCTCCCAATGCTCCTTGTCTGGATTTGCCATAAACCTGCTGACAACTCGCATTGCTTGAGCAATGTCTGGCCTCGTGCTAACCATAGCATACATCAAGCTGCCTACCGCCGAGGCATATGGAACTTTGGCCATGTAATTCTTTTCTTCATCAGCTACTGCCCCTTTTTCCCTCGAAAGCTTGAAGTGACTTGCCAACGATGTCCTAACAAGCTTAGCACCTTCCATGTTGAACCTTTTGAGTACCTTTTCAACATATTCCTCATGTGACAACTTCAACTTCCGGTTCACACTGTCTCTACTGGTTCGCATCCCAAGGATTTTCTTCGCAAAACCCAAATCCTTCATTGCAAACTCCCTGGATAGCTGTGCCTTGAGATTAGCAAGCTCATCCATGCTTGAACCTATAACAAGCATATCATCTACATACAACAAAAGTATGAGATACGATTTACCAAGCTTCTTAAAATAACAACAGTGATCCCCATGACATCTACTGAACCCGGTACTTGTCATAAAGGTATTAAACCTTTTATACCACTGCCTAGGAGCCTGTTTCAACCCGTACAGACTCCTTCGAAGCTTATATAACCGATCCTCTTTCCCTTTGACAACATAACCCTCTAGCTGATGCATATAAATATCCTCCTCCAAATCTCCATGAAGAAAAGCAGTTTTAACATCTAACTGCTCTAAGTGCAAGTTCTCAATAGCCACAATATTAAGGACACATCTTATAGTGCAAATCTATACCACAGGAGAAAAAATTTCAGTGTAGTCAATACCTAGTTCCTGCTCAAAACCCTTTACTACCAACCTCGCCTTGTACCGTTTACTCCCATCAGATTCTTCCTAAAGCCTGTATAACCATTTGTTGTGCAAAGCTCTCTTCTCCATGGGCAACTGAACCATGTCCCAAGTTTGGTTTGATGAGAGAGAATCCATTGCTCGCTCCCACTCTCCCTTGGTCTCCACCTGCAATGCTTCCTTAAAACATTCTGGTTTACCACTATCAGTTAACAAAAAATAGTGTAAAGCAAGAGAATAACGCATTGGTGGTTTAACGGTACGTGTAAACCTCCTGAGTAGAAGAGTCTGTGGATTTGCCTGTGGAGTAGGTTGTATATTAATATCCTGAGGCTATGAGACATTACTATTAGGGATTCCCTCAAACTCTACATAGTCTGAATTTCATTGGCCTCCTTGGATTGATTCTGTCTGTTTCTATACAAAACAGACTCATTAAATACTACATCCATACTCTTGCGTGTTTTTTGATTTTCAAAATCATATAGCCTATACCCATAGCTATCAGTACCATAGCCTACGAACACGCACTTTCGAGACTTAGCATCAAATTTACCCTTATCACCGATTCAATATGCATATAGGCTATTCAACCAAATACTTGTAAATGGGATAAATTTACCTCTTTACCTGACCAAGCCTCCTCCAGCAATCCACTGTTCAAAGGAACTGATGGTCCCCTATTGATTAAATACGCCGCTGTATTTAATGCATCAGCCCAGAATTGCTTAGGTAACCCAACATGTAGCCTCATGCTCCTTGCGCGCTCTAAGATCGTCCTATTCATGCGCTTAGCAACTCCATTCTGCCTTGGCTTTTTTAGGATCGTTTTCAACTTTCGAATCCTATTTGTAGCACAGTAAGCCTCAAACTCACCATCACAATACTCGCTGCCATTATCATATTTCAGACACTTCAATTTCTTTCTTATTTCATTCTCAACTAATGTTTTCTAATTCTTGAAAACACCAAACACATCAGATTTATACTTGAGAAAATAAACCCATAATTTTCTAGTAGTATCATCAATGAAAGTAACAAAATAGCGTGTGCCACCAAAAGAAGATACCTGAGTTGGTCCCCCCACGTCTGTATGAACCAGCTCCAACTTCTCTAATTTTAGAGTCATTGCCACCTTTGTAAAGCTAACTTTCCTCTGTTTTTTAAAGATACAATCCTCATAGAAGTCCAAGTCCAGCGACTTACAACCCGGCAATTTTCCCTTCGACAATATTACTTTCATCCCCTTTTTGCTCATGTGACCCAACTTACGATGCCACGTAGTACAATCAACCGCTGATGCTGCCATTGTGATGCTACCATAAGTACCCGAAGATACATATAGGGTTCCTTCCTTTTTACCTCTAGCCACAACCAGTGCCCCTTTGCTCATCTTCCAAGCGTCTGATGTAAACGATATGATCACTCCCCCCTCTGACAACTGACCCACCGAAATAAGATTCCTTGTTAGACTAGGCACATGTCTAACATCATTCAATTTCAGTACTGTCCCGTCTATCTGAGTCACATATACATCCCATTTCCCAACTATGTTGCAAGCTTCATCATCACCCATTTAAACTTTTCCGTAGTCTCCTTACACATAATTCTGTAGCACACCCATGTGTGAAGTAGCATGGAATGAGGCTCCCGATTCTACAATCCAAGACTCATTGCGAGAATCTAGCGAACAAATCAAGGCTTCATTATTCGATTCCTCAAAAACATTGATGATGTTCTTACCCCCCCTGATTATTCCCATTTTGCTGCTTTTTCGGTGGTGCCTTACAGTCTCGCTTCCAATGCCCCATCTGACCACAATTCCAACAACCTTTAGGTTTCACTTCTCTACTGCGAGATTTACTCCTGCCTCTGCTCTTGGAACTCCCTCTTCCCTTGCCCTTGTTGCCTCCCCTATTCGCAGACCTGCCTCTGTCCTCTATACTAAGTGCTAAACCTGAAGCAACATCCTCACCCGATGCTCTCCTCCCAGCCTTTTCTCCTAATATCAATCCAGTAACATCCTCCAATTTTATTGTTACAGACCCGGAGGAATTACTCACTGTCACGACAAGTCCATTCCAACTTCCTGGCAAACTCGATAGTAGAACAAGAGCTCTAATCTCATCATCAAAATTAATACCCACGGATTCTAACTGATTCGTGACCGTATTAAATTCATTCAGATGTTCAACAACAATAATGTTTTCAGGCATCTTTAGGTTAAATAACTTTTTCATAAGATATATCTTGTTCACCGCAGAAGGTTTCTCGCACATCTTTTCTAGGGCTTTGAACAAATCTACTGTAGTCTTTTCTTTGGCAATATTCGACACAACCGACGGTGCGAGGCTCAATCGCATAGTCCCCAAAGCTTTGTGATCCAAAATATCTCAATCCGCTTGCTTTATGCTTTCTGGTTTCGTGCCACTAATCGAAAGATATAGATCCTTTTGATACAAAATATCTTCCATCTGCATCTTCCAGGAAGCGTAGTTTGTACCATTGAACTTCTCGATCTTGTATTTTTCTTAAGCCATAGTGTAAACCCTTGACCTCCTAACCCAGAGCTCTGATACCAGTTGTTGGGAATTCGAACGTCCAAACCCACAAGCAAACGCACACAATCGAAGAACAAACCAAGAACAGAAAATAATATAAAGCAAGAAAAGAACAAGGCATAGAGATTACGTGGTTCCAACTTAAGCTGATTGTTTAATCGTACGTCCACGGGGTACTGGGGTGTTTCACTATAATGAAAATATGTTAGAGTTACAAAAGGAGGCAGCCCTAGCTTTGCTTTTATATGTGCAAGCAAGCTAATACGCAGAAAAACCCTAAAACTGCCAAAACCTGTGTTGGGCGGGACCCAAAACCGTTCGGGCCATTTTTACTGCGACTCCAAAATTGTCTTCACATCTCAACATTGTTTTGGACGGCCCATATTAAAACTTAAAATGGGCACACCCTCTCTCTCTCTCTCTCTCTCTCTCTCTCTCTCTCTCTCTCTCTC
>BPLS01027523.1:25968-57856 GCA_019656275.1 Rhododendron kiyosumense
GAGAGAGAGAGAGAGAGAGAGAGAGAGAGAGAGAGAGAGAGAGATGTATCGTCTGGTATAGGACAATTCCTACAATGGGCAAAAAGAGATTAACCATGTATTGAAGTTGATTTTGGGACACCAAAGCACAAAAGAACAATACCCGACTTCAATTTCTGAAGATAGCTACGAGAGGCGCACACAGAAAAATAGCATGCTCAAAACTCCACACAACTGCTGTACTGAGCGCCAAGAGATCATTTGAAAAAAAGATTTAGAAACTAAACTATCACACGAAGGAAGATTACAATCATGCATCAAATTGGAGCAAAAGAAAGCAGTACATTCATAGTGATGCAAAGGACAAAAAGTAGGGCTGATTAAACACTTCAAAAGTTTTGCAGAGCCAAGAACACTTCTTTAGAAACATAAAATATTGATGCTCGAAAACCACATCGTTCGGAACACATCCATAGGTTCGAAATACTTGAACAGAAAGGAAAGTACAGGTTTAAGCTTCCAAAAACATCCATAGGTTCGAAATACTTGAACAGAAAGGAAAGAACAGGTTTAAGCTTCCAGTCTTTACCTAAACAGAATCACCAGACTAAACAAAACATAACATAGACATTTGAATGAGCGCCATGAACTTCAAAAGAACCACCAGAGTCCAAAACTAAATGTCTGATGCATCTGCACAATTAACACCTAGAAACATGAAGCAAAAGAAACCTCATCAGAAGAACAGAATGCTACAAAAATATAAAACCAAGTGCTGCAAACTGAAGATGAAACTCCATGGGTACCACAAAACAATCCCAACCCCATCAAAAAGTATATTGTATGGGTGGGATTACACCCTCTACCCCTGAGGCTGAGAGTAAGGGTATTGTTCACCCACTCTAAAGGTGGATGAACAAAATTGCACTTGTTAAAATAATAGCATCCCTTGTTTACCCAACCAGGATAGGGGCACAAGATTTAGCAACAAAATTGGACTAATAATAAAATTTAGAAAAGGTCACAAAAGATGAAAGCTTCTATTAACTTGATGCATGACTACATTGAATTTGACATAAGTAGAGGAACAGGCTCCAAATCAACTGTCTTAACAATCAGTTCTTTTTTCTTTTACACGTATAAGTAAATCGGCAGTCTAATAAATAGAATAACAATGTCTCAACCTTGGGACATATGGCACAGAATTTGTCCAAGAGCGACTAGCTTCATAAAACTAGTTACAAGTAAAAAGCACAATCTACACCTTAGGATATCCACAATGGCATAATCAACAGTAATAGTAAGTTTCTAAAGTTTAACAATGTTGGTGCAAAATATGGCTCACAAACTTAGCAACCTTCTCAGAAATCAAACTAGCAACCTTTTGCCAATAATCATATTTAGTGGACCCATACATTCTCAATCAAAAAACAACATTTTGCCAATAATCATATTTAGTGGACCCATATATTCTCAATCAAAAAACATTCTCTCTCTCTCTCTCTCTCTCTCTCTCTCTCTCTCTCTCTCTCTCTCTCTCAACAATGTTTTTGAAAAAAATATTTTACTGGAAAACTTTTTTTTTAAAAAAAACTATGGGAATTTATGTCACTCTCCAAATCTATAATGCCACTCTCAAACTAGAGTGCGGTTATCAATTTGGGGAGTGGCATTATCAATGCCTATATGGAATTGATTATAAATTTGTGGAGCGGCATTATCGATGCCCAAAACTATTTTTTAAAAACAGTTTCTCCTCAAAAAATTGGTTTTTAACTGTTTTTGGGAAAAAGTTTTATACCAAAAAAACTGTTCCTTTTTTGAAAAACTGTTTGTTTTTAAAAAAGTGTTTTTCAAAACCTTTTCTTGTATAAAAAAACTATTTTTTCAAAAATTTTAGTTACACAAAAACTGCTTTTTTTTTATCTATTTTTTTCAAAAAAATCAAAAACTATTTTTTGTTTCTAATAAATAGTTCTTATTAGTTTCAAAACTATTTTTATAAAAACATTTTCTATGTTCACAGTTTTTGTTTTTTGTAGTTTGAAAGGTGATGTGGCAACTTTGGTTATCCAATTTTGATTATGCCATTGTGACTTGACCTCTACATAATCTCATAAATGGATAATCAAAAGCTAATGTGTCAACTTTTGGCTATCCACTTTTTATTATGTCATTGTGGATACCCTTAGGACAAACATTTCTAATACCACAAACTACCAAAGCAGCAATAAATTAAGCTCTGTTGGCGTCTTTAACCTATTCTCTATTAAAACAGATATTAACACCATAAATCCATGGGACAAATTCATCTTAAACACACCCTAATATCACAAGGGATCATCTATGTTACATAGTACTGGGTATGAGTAGTTGCATGTACAATCTCCGCACATGTCATCTGTAGCTATTTAACGGAAGAGGAGCAGAAAGGCATCAATGTCTCCCTGTAACTCAAGTGAGAGATACGAGACGTAGGTTTCATGGAGACGACGCCTATATTATCCATATTGTATTCATACATACTTTTATTACAAATTTACAGCATAATACACCACATTGCAGTTAAAAATCTTGACTAAATCAGAAATTTTAAACTGAAGCAAATTCAGATGGAGCAATTTAACTGTTGAAAAGGTTAAGCATTAAAACTACAGTCAGGAAGCTACGTAAATTTCAGAACTAAAATAATTATTCAATTAGTATTTACAAATATATAAATTAGATAAAGTGCGTGTTTGCAACAGCTTCTTAGAGCAGATGATGGGGTTCTGGCTTCTAAGAATCCATGGAGGAGTGTTTGCCGCAGCTTTTAGGAGTAACTAATGAAAATCAACAGTTTTTTGGAAGAAGTTGTGGGCTAAAGCTGGTTTTTTAGAAGCTACCATTTTTATGCTTCTACAGATTCTAGCCTTCTATGAACCTTCAATTATCCAAAAGACAACATTATCCCTTATCATTACAATTTAATTACTTTCATTCAAGAATGTTGAAGGAAAAAATTGAAAAACTTTCCAGCAAAAAACTGATTTTACAGCAAACATTACTCTTTAGCTTTTGCAGCTTTTAAGCTTTTAATTTATCGTACAAAGCTGCAAGCCAGTAGCAAACATTCACAACTTCTCTAGATAAACTACATGTGGGAAAACAACAACACTACCAAATGTAAGCTTCTATTTTCAACTCTCCAATTTGCGTACTAGTGTTGTGGCCACGCCCACATGTCTCACGTGCTTACCCTTGTCTTCTCCAGAGCCTTGGTTTTTAAAGATTTGGCATTCCTTTCTGCCCAAATATTGTAGATAGATGCAGCTGGAGACAGCTTATAATCAGCATGACTCCTATTTTTCCCAGCTTTACATAGCATAGCCCAATCAAATTCTGTATTTAGAAGGGAGGGACCTCTAGACACCCCATTAATTGTCTAGTGTTGGTTTTTGTAGTCGTGGAATAGAAATTGCTTTTGTTTCCTACTCTATTTAATGTTCTTGAGTCCTCTTCTAAGTAGGTTAACAGAGATTCTATGTAACTTGAGGGCGTGGACACTTGCAATTTTAAGGGGGTTAACCAGTAAACCATAGGGAGAAATAACAATGTTATCATAGATTTTCTGTGAAAATCCAACTATTGTAAATGGAAGAGAAGAGGAACCACCAACTTGAAGCCAACTTCCAATCGGATCAAAAGGCAAAAAACTAAAAGCAATACCGGTGCTAAAGGATTTGCAGATGAGACAGTCTTCGATTCTTCATTTTTCCGATATATACCATGTCTCTATTTAAGGCAAGTGTTCCAGAAAAACTATGGTCTAGATCAAGTTGTGACATTTATTCTCTCTCACACGCATAGTTGCGGGAGCAGAAACCTGTTATGCTGTGGCTTATGGCCAAGCTGCTGTAATGTTGTCTGATTTGTGAGTTCAAGATCTTGCACATTCGACATTTAGCTGCATTAACACTAAACATCTTTGACTTACCTCACTGGCTCACTGATTAGGAAATAATAAAAAATGCATAATATCAGCGAGATGATTGTTTCTAAGATCACAGGCAGGAACCATTCTCACAATTTGTGAACAGAAATAATCTTCCGGCCTTCCTTTTATTTTTTGTTATCATTTTTGGGCTAAATGTTCCAGCCTTATGGACGAGGAAATAAAGACGGCCACCAGTCATAATGACATAGATCAAGGGGACTAGGCTATCAGGAAGAACAATCTATTAGCAAAAACTTCTTAATAACTAGGCAAAAATTTGTGTATATATAAGAACCACTGCACCAGGGGGACAAAACACACAACCGAACGAACGCAAGTATTACGAGTAAGGGGATATGTATTACCTTTTCTTCGGTTACCAATTAGCATCCAACTTGGGGCGCACTAAGGTGCTGTAACGAACGCACTCGACCGGGTCAATCATATCAAAACCGCCGATCTCCATAACCTTGAGGACGCTGTTACGGTGCTTGAATTGGACATAAGCGTAGTCATCTTCGACCTGGCAGTGCTCGATCTCGCCATACACTCCAAAGCCCACGGAGTGCAGGGCTTCCAAAGCGTCGTCATCAGTGAGGTACGGGTGGTCGAAGCCGATGCCTCCGTTCACATAAACCTGGCGCTGGACGGGGTCCAAGTCGGCCTGCTTCTCGACGGTCTTGATGAAATTGGGGACCTTGGATATGGCTTCCTTGACGAGGACCATCAGGTAGTCCTCCCCGAAGGATTGTACGAGCTCCATGAGGGGCTCCCCCTCCTCCTCATCCCCATAGTTGTTCATCATGGAAGGGAACGATGGTATCATGCTCTCGTTTCCCGAAGTAAAAATCCTTTGGGGGGGCATGCGAGAGAAGAGCACGAACGAGGGATAGCACCAGAAGGGCCCGCGCGAGGGTTGACGGTTCCCGATGTTCTTGCGGGGATCTTTGACCGCCATCCGAGCCGCTTTTCGGTGCTTGAAGAGGATGCGAGCAGATAACCAACGGAAGCGCTTGGTGCTGAAGGACTCGATCTCACCGTACCGCTCGAAGAACGATCTCAGGGCCTCGTCGGTGACGTCCAAGTCGGGGATATTCACGCAGACCATGCGCTGGGCGGGATCCTCGTCGGCCAGCTGGCGAACCCTGTGGATGAAATCGTGGTCCTTGGAGATCGCTTCCATAACGAGGAACACCAGGAAGTTTTTCCCGAAGCCTTCTACAAGGTTATCGACTTTCTCCTTCTCCACGACGTTTTGGGATTGGGATCGAGGACGCTTACGGAAGCCTTCCCGCTTCCTGCTGGCCGATGACGAAGTCCGTGCCTTGGTGGCGGCGGCGGCGGATGAGCGCGTTGTGGGCATGGTTGAAGAATTGAGAATGTGGAGGTTAGGCTTTTCTTTTCTTACAGTGGAGGCTAGGGTTTCAGTCCATTGGAGAGAGAAAGAGATTGATTTTGAGGGGGAGAGTCGGGCGATAGGGGCAGACAAAGGGTTGCCAGCGTGACCTTGGCTATAGGGGTAGACAAAGTGCTTTCCGGCTGCAGTGGATGTTTAGCTGAGTTTGGTTTGTAGGCGGGGTCGGGTATTGGGCCGGGCTCAATGTTTGGGCTTTTGCCCAGTGTATATTTGGGCAGGAATTAAATGGACGTAGGCTATCTAGTTTTGTGGGGTTTTATGTGTTTAGTTGGCTTCTCGTCAACTTTTTATTGAAAAATTGAGGGGTTGAGGGGTAGGTTTAGTGATGCAAGGTGCAGCACTATGAGAGTATAATACCCTTTGAAGCTCTCTTGATGCATTTGCTATCCTTATCGTACAGTTTCCATATTGGCATCTTTATTATTAATGGAAATTTTTTTTACCGTTGAAAAAAAAAAGACGTCAGGTCTCTGTTTTTCTTTTACAGCTGGGAATTGGAATGGCGTAATTGTAAATAAAAAGAGGAATTGTTATAAATGGGTTTTGGTTTCGGTTTCAGTTTGGATCTCCCCAAATTTGGGTAAGAAAAAGAATAAAAACTCAAAATGGGTAGGAAAAAGGATATTTATTGAAGATGAATTTTTAGGCTTTTTTCTCAAATTTTGGGTTTGAATAGAGAAATAGGAAAAAATTGGAGATGCTCTAAGAGAATCGGCTCGGTCCTACGGTTTTAATTGACTTAAAATTCAAAACCAAACGTATTTTTACTATTTCTAAGATTTTTAAACCGACCCTGAAAAATAAGGGTTTACCTAACAATCCTTAAAAAACATTAATAGTATGAACGCAAATCAATAAGTAAAATAATTAGCAAAAACTATGCAAAGCAATCAATCGCACAACGCAAAGATATACGTGGAAAACCCCAGAATGGGTAAAAACCACTGTGTTTACATCCTAAAATATGCCACTCAATGAGAAAATTACACATGGCACCAAATAGAGCTTTGACCAATCAGAACATGTCTCAATTAGACCTGGGATGCAGAGGATTACGTGGTTTAATGATGACATTATTTTAATACTAAACGGTATCGTTTTGATTGGAGCCGACGACGTTTTGTTAGCAAATAGGGATGGTTTTAGAAACGGTTGAGTTTAACCGTTGATTAATCTTTGGAATCATCGAACGGCGCCACTACTGCCTTGGTTTATAACGAAAGTTAGACGTAATTGCAGGGAATCATTTGGGCCAATCATGTGACACTAACCCACGTTGCATAAAGTCAGGAGTATCACGATCCATGAAGAAGCCACGAACACCATTCTCAAGCATGAAGAGAGAGAAGCCATGAACACCAGCATCGAAGTAACCGTTCGAAGGCCCCTCTTAACCATTTTGAGGGGGAAATGGGCAATTCGAGCAAGACATGGAGGTTAACGTGGGAAGTAGAGATCGAAGACATGTCCATCGTCTATAAATAGAAGAAGCGAATGAAGAGAAGACCCCCCGACAAAAATTCATATCATCTGACAACTCATACAAAATGATTGCTCAGAGATTTATCGTAGATTAGTACTTAGATTAGTTTAGAATAGGATCTTTTTGTAAGTTGAAGGCTTATCTGCATGTAAGACTACTTTTTGATTAAATTCAAGTTCTCTTATTTTCCTTTAAGTCTTTTCTTACCAAAGAATAGTCGTTTGTAAGTTCACTTTCGATTAAATTCAATGTGCTTACATTTCTGTATTATTCTTGATATAATCTTAAGAGTGTTTGCATACAAACTTGCCTTTGATTAAATTCAGGTTTATTTGTGTTCAATCATCTTTTCTGATTCAAAGCGCGTCAATCTTTTATTTGGTTGATACCTTAAGGAAAAATCCTCTTAGTTGAGGTAATCGAACGAATAACACAATTGCCTGATTCAAATTAGTTATTTCGAATCAATTTGAAAAGAATAGTTTCTTATTTGAAATTAATTCTTTTCTGGCACGCCCGCACACAATCATTTGCCATTTGATTGAGCTAATTCAGCCCAAACAATTTTTTGGCACGCCCAGTGGGACCCGAAGGTGTCAAAATGCCAAGGCTTCGAAAACAAATAAGGACACCCGTTGGTGGTCTAGTGCCAGAGGAACAAGCTGTGCCAGAACAAACCGTAGAGCCAGGGACGCCTATCGACCCTGAGTTTCCTCAATTGGCTTTTGAAATAGAGGAGATTCCTTATGAGGAGCCGTCTTACGAAATGCCTCCTTATGAAAGACCCCTAAATTTCCAAAAGGGACAAACTAGTGGCAAAGACCACGATAAGATGGAAATGTTTAGAGAAATGATGATAGCTTTTCGAGAGATGGCTCAAACTCAAAGAGCCATGATCAAAAGCATAAAAAATAGGTTACCTAATCCAGAGCCAGCCAGAAATAGCCCAGGGAATGTTGGGCTAGATAATCATGCTGACTCAAGCACTCACCAAAGTCCCTTCGAAAGAAGGCTTGGAGAGGATGTTGGTCAGGGTAAGATAAGGTCTAAGATAGGTAAAGAAAAGATGTACCCACAAGAAATACCACAATCTTGGTATGAGCCGGTGAAACCTACAAAGCCTGTTTTGGAAATTCCAAAACAATCTCATGGTATTGCTATTGGGGTTCCAAGAAATGATAGAGATAGGCAGAGTGTTAACCCTCTCTTCGAACCTACGCTTGGGGGCTGGGAGGATGACCTAGAGCTGGAACGAGGTTATAGACTTGAGAAGAAAAGTGATAACCCACAACATTCTAGAAAAAATTTCCCAACTACCGAAAATTCCCTCACAGCAGCTTATGGAAGTCATAGGCCTGCTCGAGTCAATGCTGCAGTTGACCAAATGCAGCAGCCATGGTATGGGAAAATTCCCAGAGAAAACCAAGGGGATTTTAACACTATAAGGGAAGCTTATAGAGATGATTTTATAGAACCAGGACCACCTGTAGAAAATCAAGAACAAAATTTCCTCGTAGGCAACCCAATGCTAAGAGACCAAGTTATGGGTCTCATACAAGAAGTTTGTGGACCTCGAACTCGGGGGGTACAACCTCAGATCTATAGAAAACCATACCCAGAATGGGTAGACACAACGTTTCAGATCCCTAGAGAATTTAAAATCCTAGATTTTACTTTATTCTACGGGGATGGGAGACAGTCTTCTATAGAACATATTGCAAGGTTTTCTGCCCAATGTAAGAATTTGGCTCAAAATGGCTTCATGAAGTTGAAGCTATTTCCAAATTCTTTATCTGGACCAGCTTTTGCATGGTATACCAATTTACCACCAGAATCAATAACTAGTTGGTTTCAGATGGAAGAGGCGTTCCATGCACAGTTTTTTAATGCTGAGCCTGAAGTCTCTATGGCAGACTTGGCTAGGCTAAGACAGAAACCAGATGAAAAAGTAGCAAACTTCATATCTAGTTTCAAAAGGGCAAAAACCAAGTGTAAACTCCATTTGCCAGAGGCAGAGTTTATGAGATTAGCACATGATGGTTTAGAAAGAGAACTTCGAAAGAGGTTTGATTCTACAGAGTTTAGAGATTTTGCAGATTTAACTTATAAAGTTACTAGATATGAGTCACTGCTAGAGGAAGATATGGACAGACATAATTTCTCTTACCCAACATATTATAGAGACCCTAATTATGAGATAGATGCTGCAGAAATTATAGAACACGATCCTTGTATTTGTGAGCCCTTAATTCAAAAGAATGTTGCTCTAGGGCAGAAGTTTAAGCAAAAGGAAATAACTAAAGTATATTCTTTTGATATATCTAAAGCTGATGAGATCTTTGACCTTTTGTTAAGGAAGAAAATCATTAAGCTACATTCGAATGTGAAATTGCCAACAGTAGAAGAGAAGAATGGAAAGACCTACTGCAAATGGCATGACTCTTGGTCTCATTGGACTAAGTCTTGTAATGTTTTTCGTGATAGGATTCAGGAGCAAATCAAGAAAGGAAGAATCAAATTCCCTGAAAAGACTATGGGGATAGATACAATGCCTTTTCCAAAGGTGGAAGAAGTTAACACCAACGTACCTACTTCACTGGTTCGAACTGTCAAGAAGTATTGGTAAGACAAGGAGGCGCCAGTGAACATGAATACCATTCAATATGGAAGAGGCAAGCCATATGCTGGCCACCCTCGAGGCATGGGGATAAGGCAAAATCACTATAGGCAAGCCAATACTGGTTTGCCTCCACAGAGGTTCTCAGGTAATAGTCATTTACCTATGTTAGAAGCCTCATTTTTGGAATGCTTATGTGTGGGATGCAGAGCCAACTATCTGGTTTTTAAAGACTTGGATAGAAAAGGTGTGAGTTTTTTCCCTAAGGAGATGGGAATGAAAAGAATGGCTCTAGCACAAGCAAAGCCAGGTGACAGCAAGCCTTGGTTAGCCTCGAAGAGAGACATGCCAACCAGCCCTGTTCCACCCATTCACAGGAGGGAGCTACCACCTTCGAAGAAAGCCAACATTGGCCAGGCATCAGAGGCACAAGAAGAAGCCAAACAAGATGAATTCACTTTGGTAAAAGGAGTTCCTGATTGGTTTTTGAAGCAAGTCAAGCCGGATTTGTTCCAAGGGTACAAAAATTCGAATAGAAGCGAGAATAAAACTTTCAAGCCATCAAGTTCGAACTCTGGAAGTTGGGTATTAATCAGGGATCCCAAGTCCAAAATACCACAGATGGTTCCATTGCTCTCAAGAACACAGAAAAGAAAGCTCCAGAGAAAGTATACGCTTTTCCAGTCAGGAGAATCTTCAACTGGGGAAGAATCAGGAAGGGGAGCAAGGTCTGATCCGAGGTTTGACAGGGCTAAGAGGGACCCAGAGGAGTTTCGAATCCAAAATCACGAGAGAGAGACTTTGAAAAAAGTAGCTTCTGCCATGCTCGAAGAAGACCTGGACCCACCTTCTCCCAATTCATTGGCTAGTTATCAATCTGGTTTGCTCGAAGCCATGTTGGTGGAACAAGGAGGGATAGAAGGAAGTTCTTCCCCTATGGAAATATCTACACAACAAGTCGAAGATAAGGATTCGAAGGGAACCGAAGCAGTTAAACCAATCAAGGAGGTAGCAACCATTCAGTTTGGAGGCCAACCAGAAGTACAAGTTAATATGGTTTACCCATGCTCTATGGATTTCTTCAAAAATGGCCAGATAGCCAAAGACCAAGGTGATGCTTGGGTGAATTTGGGCAAGTCAGACAGTTCTGAAGAAACACGTAGTGATGAGGAATTAAAAATTATATGTAATGATTGTGACCTGGAGGAGGTGGCTCAAATTGAGATGGACGAAAGTCTGGTATGTGAAATTGAGCAGAATCAGGAGAGTTTGGAGGTAAGCTCAAAAGAAAGTGCTTGTTTTATACCAGATTCCATGTCAGATATCGAATACCCCTTGGTAATAGATTTAAATTATGTGGAAATTTCATATCCATTTAAATTACCTACTAATGTTATGAGACAGCATTTGCGTCCATTATATATTACTGCATATTTTGATGGAATTCCACTTAACAGAATCCTGGTGGATAATGGGGCTGCAGTGAACATTTTGCCTTTCTGAACCTTGAAAAAATTAGGAAAAGGAAAAGCAAAATTGATTTCAACCAGCACATCCATTGCAGGGTTCACTGGGGAAAGCCAGCATGCCAGGGGAATAATCTCCATTAGATTGGCAGTGGGAGGAATAGAAATTGACACTGCTTTCTTTGTAGTTGACACATATGCTAAATATAATGCTTCATTAGGAACAGATTGGATTCATGTTAATGGATGTATTCCTTCCTCTATGCATCAGGAATTAATGATTATTAAGTACGATAAAGGCAAAGAGGTGAGGGTTGAAGGAGTCAAAGCTGATCCTCATCCATTTAGTGCCACTGCAAATTTTGCTGAAGCAGAAATGTACAAATCAGATGTAGTTCCTTTGAGTGAACTACTCTAGGCCGCCACTTACCCAACCAACGAGCTGGAAATGGGAGAATTGGCAGTTGAAATCGAAGCTGAAACAAACTGTTGATTATGAATCAGACACCCCAAAAGATGATGCTGCTTGGATGTAAATCCAAAGAAGAGACTGAAGAAGAGGCCCACTCATTGGCTTTAGTGAGATATGTCGCTTTGGGGATCGATCAGAAGTGTAACGCCCCGAATTTTGGGTACGTTAAATAAAACATTTTATTATAAAAACGAAGTGAGTCTGGCTCGTTATTACATCATAAACCTTACAAAAGTGCTTTTATTCAAATAACGGAGGGAACTAGGGTTCCTATCTACTGCTCCGTTCCTTCCTCCATCCTGGCTAGCTCCTCGGCTTCGAAGGCCTCCACAGTGAAGATCTTGCCCTGTTCGTCTATGAGATCTGACACATTATATCGGCGTCGCCACCCATATAATATGCCAGGGTCACCACATGTAACATCATGAGCTACGAAAGCTCAATAGAGTAAACCCTACCCACTAACCCTTAACTTAAAAACAACAGATCATAAATAAACATCGATTTCCACATGATACGTGTATACACAGCTATAAAAGATAATATCAATAACACATCCCCATTCATTAACTAACGTTGGTGTCCAAGATTTCTCGTGTTTCTCCTACGCGACTCGTCGTAGATCGTGTCACCATTTGCCACTTACAATTCAACCTTTCAAAATCTTTTGCATTGGCTCCGTACCGCGGATAACCAAGCTACACACCCAACCTCGGTTCCGCCGTTCCGGGTTCCCGAGTATCCTCACAATAGTTCCGCCGCACCGAGTTTCCATTGGTACACAAAACTTGCATTGGCTCCTCTCCACGGATAACCAAGCCATATTACCAATAAGGCTACCACGTCCGGCCCTATTGGCAATCTTCACAAAGGGCTACCAAGTCCGGCCACATTGTGGTTTTCACAACCGACGTAATGGGCTACCAAGTCCGGCCACATTACGAGTTTTCAAAATACATCTCATCATTATCCACACCCTAGGTGTTATGTTTCTACTTCCTTGGTTTTCGTGTCTCGTTTACATGCATAAACTCCGCGGTAGGACTTTTCACATAACCAAACATTTATCAAAACCAATCTAGCAATATCATCCAATTCCAAACTACCTAGCATGCTTGAATCACCATGAATAACCATAAATCATACGTGCCCAACATTAAAAGATAACCATATCTACATTAGAAAGAAAGTTCAAAGTTACTTCGAAATGACATTCTATTCTTCAACATACGATTTAATACAATACTTAGAGATAGGGGTTAAGAATAATCTACATATACTTAGAGTAAGTGAGTAAGGATAATCTACCTTGATCCGAAACTAGTCGGGGCCAAATAAGCAAGTTGGAAAATCCTACGGGTGGTGAAATTCGCAAATCTGGACCCAACTTTGGATGGCAGTAACTTGGTCAATCTTTGGCCGAATACAATCGTTCTTGGGTCAAAATCGAAGCTCTAGAAGTGCTCTACAACTTTCGTGAAGGAAGTTGATCCTAGAAACTACTTTAGATTGGAGAAAAACGGTGATAAAGGAAAAGACAGTAAGCTGTCTGGAAATAGAAATCCGAGAATTTTACTGAACTTCGGTTGACAATATCTTTGTCATTTCTTCACCGATTGGGGTGGTTCTTGAGCCTAACTTGAAGGTCTCGAAGTTCTCTACAACTTTCCCGAAGGAAGTTAGTTCTAAAAACTACTCTAAACAGGAGAAAACTGGGGATTTCCGAAGGGACAGTAGGCTGCCCAGAAAATGGTTTCTAGAGAGAAGGAAGAGCAAAGCTTGAAGGTGTGAGTTTTGAAGCTTGGAAGGGCTTCTATTTATAGGCAAAACATTGGCTCTCTCTCCTCTTCTCAATGGCCGGCCCCCCTTTCTCTCTCCTTTCCTCAATTTGACACTTGTCATGCCAACTAGAAAGATCAAGGCCTAACCTTAGGCTTGCATGGCTATATTGGTCCTTTGGATTTGATTCTTGGAGATTTTGTTCAAGGGAAAGATATATTGTACAAGATTTTGGTTTAAACAAACATATAAGTACTATGGAGGTTAATGGAGGGTTAGTTACTTAGCTAGGAAGAAAGATACACCAAGATATGAAGTACAAAGAAAAATCAAGGTGAGTACAACTAACTCTCCTTCTTCCTTCCTTCCTCTCTCTCTCTCTCCCTCTCTCCCTCTTCTCTCTCGGCCCTCTCTCTTCTTTCTCTCTCCTTTTCTCTCTCTCCTCTAGTACTAGTACGTACATACATACATATACATATATATATATATAACATGTGTAAGAAAACAATTAAACAATGGGTACTTTGTACTAGAGATCAAAGGGATTTTAAAAGGGCAAGATTTTTCCATTAAACTAATCAATAAGCACATGTGTACTAGACTATTATTCTAGTCTTCCATGTACCTATATAATATATACACATGTACTATGGTACACTAGGAAGAACAAAATCCAATAAAAATAATACCAAGGGTACTTTAGGAATCTTAGTACTAAGTACCTATCTAATATAATAAGATGTACTTAGTCACATGGGTTTAAAGGAAAAGACTAAGTTAATCAACTCATGTACTTGGGTGGAAGAACAACCTATATTACCCATTGGGTAATAAATCCCCTAACTTCTATTGTCCAATGGACAATAGTAATTAGGTAACTTTTATATTAAATTAATATGTACCATGACACATTGGGATTAAGAAAAAGGTTAAATTAATAATCCCATGTACTATGTTGAAAAGTAAACTTGTTACCCCAAGGATAATAATCCTCCTAGCTCTTATTGTCTAATGGACAATAGTTACTAGGGAAAATTTATACGAAAATAATCAAAAAGTGTACTTTAAAGCATGTGTAAAAATCTAGGGTTTTAATATTCCCCAATACTTTAATGCATAAAAGTATATGGGAATCCAAATCTTGATTATTTTAAATAAACCTTGTACTTGTTGAAAGAGTAATGCTATTACCCAATGGGTAATAATTTCCCTTCCGGCCCTTCCGGTTATTAACCAAAGGATAATAGTTGGGTGGGAGAATACCCAATAAACAAATAATAAAAGTACTTAGCACATGTGATTAAAACATATAAAATACTATATTCATGTACTAACCAACATTTAAATAATGGGAGGCCTATTGTCCAATGGACAAAGATTACACTAACTTCCATTGACCAATGGATAAAGAAGAAAACCAAATTAAGTAAAAGAAAACAAATAATCATTTCTTAGTCTAGGGTTAAAAAGGTTCAAGAGGGGCAAAACGGTCCATTTGCGGTTAGATAAAAGTAACTAGGTGGCTTGCTAGCTTGGTTTCTCCAACAAGTTGGCTAGAAACTAACTAGGCTTGCCAATTAGAGTTTAATGCCAAGAAACGAAATTTGAAGGGTAAAAACGTAATTTTGACAAACCACTAGAGTATTAAAATAAAATTCAAATATTTAACGAAATTTTTACTGACCAAAAATCAGGGTTGTTACAAGAAGATTCAAGAAAACAGCATATAGGAAGATGTTATGCAGGAGAATAAATCTCGTGAGGAGGATGTTACCCAATAAATGCAACCTAGAGGGGGGGTGAATAGGATTGCTAGTAAAAATTACCAATAAAAATAATTTCTAACAATATATGCAATCAAATATAGAATGAGAGTTAGAAAGATAGAACCCGTTTATAGTGGTTCGGTCCGGATTTGTCCACGGTCCGGCCTACTCCACTTCTCCTCAAGCAATTACTTGAAGGTTCCAATAATCTTCAAAAGATTACAACTTGTAAGTCTTGCGGGTGCTTACAAAAACCGTATGCCTCTAGCTTTCCCGAGGAGCTAGCACAACCGCAAGAGTTTTGTTCAAAAACTCTTAAAAACAAACACCCAAAATCTGGCCAGATTTTGGTCTTCTAAGGTTTACAAGTGATCTCCCTCAATCACTCACTTAGGGTTACAAGTTGTTGATGAATAATGAGAAAATGAAAGCTCACAACAATAAAGTTTTCTCACAACAGTAAAATATCACAGTGTAAGAGAGTAAGTGGACTGTTCTTGGATCTAGAAGAGAAAAGAGCAATATCTTTTTGCTTGGAAAGTGTAAGAGCTTTTGTTGTGATGAATCAATAATCAATTCAAGTGCTTTATGCCCTGGTTCTGTTCTCTAGCCGTTGTACTTCAAATCCTGCCGTTGGAGTTTAATTTGAGCCGTTGGATTTAGATCTGGATCTGCACGACTGGACAAATTTTGCTTTGGCCGGTCGTCCGGGCGGTCGATCTGGCGGTCGTCCGGTTGGTCGTCCGGTGTCCTCCGGTAGACACACTCCTCTGGTTTGACAGCCGGCCTGTCAGCCGGTTTGTCAACCTGTAGCTCAAAAATTCATCTAAATAAAATTGTTAAAGCATGTATTGAGCTCAAAAAGTCTTTGTAAATATTAATCATTGAATCCACGAGACTTTTATGCTATTTTTCAAGGTCACGAGAATATTTAGTCCGTGAGAGGACTTTTCGATAATTTTGTATTTTCCGAATAAAAATATCATTGAATTAATCATCAAAATAATTAATAGTAATACATATAATTTTCCAACAAAATTATAATGCATACATTTTTCAACAGAGGAAATCCAGCTAACATCTCAAGAACAGATCGAAACTCAAGACCTATTGGAAGAAGTAAGATTGGGAGATGAAATCCAGTGTTTATTAATAAACAACTTGAGCCAGATATGAAAGCTGGATTAATAGCACTGCTGAAAGCAAACAAGGAGTGTTTTGCATAGAGTTATAAGGAACTGCCCGGATTGGACAGAGAATTGGTGGAGCATAGGTTACCTATCAAGCCACAATTCAAACTTGTGAAACAGCCAACCAGGAAGATGAGTCCAGAGACTATTGCAGGTGTCAAAAAGGAGATGCAGAGGCTTTTAGACGCTGGTTTCATTAGAACAGCCATGTATGTCGAATGGCTATCTAATGTAGTCCCAGTTCCTATAAAGAATGGGAGTATCAGGATCTGTGTTGACTTTCGAAACCTAAATACTGCAACCCCTAAGGATGAATATCCAATGCCTAATGTGGACACACTTGTGGACAGTTCAGCTGGACACAAGGTATTGTCCATTTTGGATGGGCATTCAGGGTACAATCAAATCTGTATAGCAGAGGAGGATGTGCATAAAACAGCATTTGCTTGCCCTGGAAACATTGGCATATTTGAATGGGTCAAAATGCCATTTGGGCTGAAAAATGCTGGGGCCACATATCAGAGAGCTATGAATACTATTTTTAATAATGTAGTGGGAAGTTTTCTGGAATGTTACATAGATGATATCATTGTGAAGTCAAATTCTGATGAGGATCATCTACAACACTTAGAAAAGGCATTTCGACAAATAAAGTACTATCAGCTAAAGTTAAATCCAGAAAAGTGTGCTTTTGGAGTATCAGCTGGGAAATTTCTGGGATATCTAGTCCACAACAAAGGAATACAAGTTGACAAGAACAAAGCTAAGGCCATTATTGAGGCCAAGCCACCTTCTACCAAGAAAGAGTTGTAAAGGTTTCTTGGTCAATTAAATTTCCTTCGAAGATTTATATCTAATACTGCAGGAAAGACTAAAATTTTCTCTTTCTTTGTTAAAATTGAAAGAGAGGAATTCAAGTGGTCCAAGGAGCACGATGAAGCCTTCGAAGCCATCAATGATATTTAGCCAACCCTCCCGTATTGGCATCTCCCATTAGAGGAAAGCTAGTGAAGTTATACCTAGCTGCAACGCAAGACTCAATAGGGGTATTGTTGGCTCAAGACAATGAAGATGGCAAAGAAAGAGCAGTTTATTATCTTAGTAGGTTTTTAAACTCCTGTAAATGCAAGTATGCTGCAGTAGAGAAATTATATTTAGCTTTATTTTATGCTTCTAAGAAACTCAGGCATTATATGTTGCCCAGAGTAACTTATGGTATTTCTCAAACTGATGTAATTAAGCACATGCTTTCAAAGCCAGTGCTTAGTGGGAAGATTGGGAAATGGATAGTGTCTTTAATTGAGTTTTGTCTTGAATATGTACCTCAAAAATCAGTAAAAGGCCAAGCATTGGCCAACTTTTTAGCCGATCATCCCAATGAGTATGAGGCACCAAGAGCATTAGAAGCCAGTATGGTTGAAATTAAGCCATGGAAATTATGGTTCGAAGGATCAAGAACTGTTCAGATGGCTGGAGTGGGCATAATTTTGGAATCCCCCAAGGCTTGAAAACCAAGTATGGTTTTCGACTCAGTGAGGGACAATGCTCCAACAACCAAGCAGATATGAAGCATTGATTATAGGATTAGAAATTTTACTTAAATTAAGGGTTAGTGTTGCTGAAATCTTTGGAGACTCTCAGTTAGTGATTAATCAACTAAATGGGCAGTTTAAATGCACCAGTCCAGCATTAACAATTTATTATCAACATGCAAGAAAACTGATGGAGCAATTCTTTATGCTTACTTTGACTTATATCCCTAGATTCTTCAATGAAGAAGCTGATGAAATAGCTCAAAGGGCATCTGGTTACAAAGTTTTGACAGAAAATGAAAGGGAATTTTGTCAATTAACTTTGAGAAAATCCCTACCTATGTTAAACAATAGGTTAATCGGTTTCGAAGTGTTAGCAGTTGATGCTCCCACTACTCAGAATGTAGATTGGAGACAAGCATTGATTGATTACTTAACCAAACCGGATGGTGTTGCAGACAAAGCAACCAGATTGGGAGCAATAAATTACATTATGTACAACAACGAGCTATTTAAAAGGGGAATGGATGGCCTTCTTTTAAAATGTTTAAGCAAGGTAAATGCATTCAAAGTAATGGCTGAAATCCACGAAGGAATATGTGGAGCACACCAAGCTGGTATAAAAATGAGGTGGCTAATAAGGAGGTATGGGTATTTCTGGCCTACCATCCTCAAAAATTGTATAGATTATACAAAGGGATGTCAAGCTTGTCAGAAAACAGGCCCACTCAAGCATTTGCCAGTCACAGATTTACAGTATGTAATAAAACCATGGCCTTTTAGAGGATGGGCTATGGATATAATTGGGATGATTTATCCTCCTTCATTGGAAAAGCACAAATTCATTTTGGTGGCCACTGATTATTTCACCAAGTGGGTGGGGGCCCAAGCTTGTCAGGAGGTTAAACAAACCCATGTCATCAATTTTATAAAAGGGATCATGTACAGATTTGGAAGCCCACAAACGATTACAGTGGATAATGGCTCCATATTCGAAGGAAAGTTGGTAAAGGATTTTGCCACTAACCATGGAATTTCATTAATATATACTAGTACTTATTATGCCTAGTCCAATGGTCAAGCAGAATCAACTAACAAGATTATCAAAAAAGGGATCCAAAGAATGGTGGATCAAAACCCAGAAGTTTGGCATGATCTGCTACTTGATACGTTATGGGCATATAGGAATACAAAAAGGACTAGTACAGGTACCACTCCATTTGCTTTAACTTATGGACATAATGTTGTGCTACCTATGGAGATCTCAAAGAGTAGCATATCAAAATGATTTAAACACAGGGTCTTATCATCAAGCCATGCACATGCACATGGAATTGGAAGATATTGATGAAGCTAGAATAAAGACCTTAAATCAGATTATGCTACAAAAGGCAAGAATAGCTAGAAGCTATAACAAAAGAGTGGTTTTTCGAAGCTTCGATGAAGGAGATCTTGTATGGAAAGTTATCCTCCCTATCAGGGATAGGAGAATTAGAACAGATGGATTAGGAAAATGGGCGCCAACGTGGAATGGGCCTTTTCAAATCCATAGAGTTTTGAAAGGGGGAGCTTACCACTTGAGAAACTTGAACGGTTATGTTCATCGAAGGAAAATAAACGGAAGACATCTGAAGGCTTACGTTCCTTCCATATGGGAATCTTTCCATAAAAGATAGCTTCTGAAGGATGAGTCTCTTTCGTTTATATAGCTAATTCATCCTTTAGTTGGGATTTATTGTTCATTTGGTTAGCAGCTTAGCATACCCACAAGTTGAGCTAGACTTGAGTTGTTTTCTTTGTTTTAAGCTTGGTTACATATTGGTATGGTTCTGACATGTTGGTATGGTTCTGACTGGTTTGGTGTTCAAGGACTTTTTCTTTGCAATGCTTTAATGTAGTCACAATCAACCAAGCGTTCGAAGCCACAACCAAGTTATCGTGCTAGCAATCGAAGCCACAAAAAATCGAGATGGGCCGGACAAAAGCTTCATTTCATTTATAAAACAAAAAGAGACCCAAGTAGGTCTAAACAAGGAAAAAAGACCCAAGTGGGTCTGAACAAAAAAAATCTACTATGATCTTCAAAAAAAAAAAAAAAAAGGACCGACTCTAGTCTAGAAGCAAAAATGAAGATCATTGCTGATCTTCACAGTCCCAAAGGAGAATCTTCAAGAAGATCCTCCCTCTGGGGGACTTTTTGCCTCATGAGCCGAGAGGACGGTCGAAAGATCAGCCCAGGTCCTAGCAAGGCAGAGGCGTGAAGCCGTTTCCACTCACACCAGCTGGCTTCGAAGTTGATTGATCTAACTTCGAAGGGCCTGGGACTCAGTTTGGAAGTCCTTCTTCAGCTCCGCAATCATGTTGGCCAGGTTGGCCAATTGGCTCATGAGATCAGCAAGATTTGGTTGGTTCTCAGCCATCTTTGTTTATTTGAAAGGGATACAATGATTTATTAACGTTTATATGTATTTATAATCCAAAGGCGTATGAGAGATTCGTTTCAGTTAGTGCAATCATTAATTGAGGGGAGACGTACAAGGCCTGGAAGGTGAAGGGTCTGAGAGTGCTAGATATCACGCGTCATGATTAAATGATCGTTTACAACTTACAATGAGACGGCTAAGTAGCCGCTGGAATTAAATGAGTTAGTTGGAACGATTGGAACCACATTTGGTTAATTTTCGAAGTATCAGTACACTTCGAAGCGATGGTAATAAATAAACATGAAGTGAAAGGGCACAGTAACAAAAGAATGCCTGTAAGGAAAATTTCTGTTTATGAATTTCTTCATGTTATGGAATAGTAAGAAATGATTAAAGCACCAGCTTATTGGTCAAAACCATTAGAACAATATGGATACACAAATGAATATATCTTTATTCATCGTATTCATAGAGAAAGTTACAAATAAGATAAAGAAGAAAAACCTATCTAAGGCCTATGTATCTCGAAGAAAGATCTTTTAAAGAACAACTGAGATACAAAGACTTGAAGCAAGCTTCATTGGGACTTGAGCAAGCTTCATGGGGACTTGAGCTAAGCTCCATTGATTGGTAGATAGGCTTCGAAGACCATTCTTGTTAGATTCTTTGGTCTTTGAAGCGACAGCCCAGTGGAGACACATCATGAGAGCTGATGTGTCTATACCTAGGAGCTTTAGCATTCAAGGAAAACATCATGAGAGCCGATGTGGCTATATTTCGAAGCTTTTCTTCAAGGGCTTTGGAAGAAGATTCATGATATGTGATCCTTACTACGGGAACCACCAAACCTTACTAGAAAATAGGACTAGGTGCTGCTGATAGAAAGCAAATCTTAGGAAGAAGATGGGTTGTAAGTTTTTTCTTTCCTCAAAGACCCCTATTTATACTGGTAAACTTGGAAGCAGTCATTTATGACTCTTTAAGTAAAGGTAGTTGAGGCGTCAAAGCATCAAATCTTTTTTTAAAAGGGAAAACATTGCTCAAATTAAATACAACCATATCTACCCGGAGTGTGATTAAAATAAGAAGAGAATAAAGTACAAATTGCTTCAAATTACAAGAAAGGACTTATTACATCACAAATAGTGGATAATAGGCTTCGAAGAGACTTGTGATTAACATCCAAAAGGGAGTTGTGGGCAGCCTTTCTCTTTTGTTCCTCTCGAAGGGAAGGAATAAGTTGAGGAAGCATGGACTGATCCCTTAAGGCTTCACCTTCAAGCTCTAGGAAACCAATGGATACTTCGTCGATCTCATTCCTGACTTTCTCCATCTCCTCTTGTAATCTTTTCATCTTTTTGTTGAGCTCTGCAAGTTTGTTCTTTCTAGCTTGGTAGAGAGAGAGATGGGAGGCAGATTGGAGTGCTCTGACTTCTAGTTGTTCAACCCTCTGAATAGTCGTGCCAATGCTCTCAGATAAGAATTGATTGACACTAATCAGTTCACCAAATTGTTTGAGATGTTCTTGGAGAGTGGAACTGATAGAAAGGGGTAGCCTTTGAGACAGAATTAAGGCCTGATAGCTCACCTCGAAATGATAGGTCAAACTATGTTCAAACAGAGTGGGAAGTCCTAAATGATTTAAAGCCCTTAGGTGGCTTTTTAATGTTTGAATTTTTTCCTCTGAAAGAACATGTTTGATCTTGAATGAGGGTGAATCTGGAAGCAAAGATGGGCTCAAAAGCTACTCAAGGCTCTCCAGGGGATTGGAAGAAATCAGAGGAATGGGTTCAGAAATTTGATCACAGAATTTCTCCAATTGATTTTTGAAGAAAGAAATGTCAAAAACCACTATGGACAGATTAGTGGAAACAGAAGAGGATTCAGGATCATTTCGAGAACCATGAGAAATTCTGGTCACCTGCATAGAAACCAGAATTTGAGACTAAAAGGAATGGTAAACAGGAGAGTAAAAGTGTTTGGATAGCAAAGTTACCTGGACTGATGAAGAAGGGGTCATATCTAAGTCTTGTTCCCCAAAGTTGCTCGTCGAAGTGGAGTCAGTCAACGAAGAGCCCTACTCCAAAACTGTTAAGTGATGAAGAGGGAGATCTTTCTTCAAGGTTTGAATTGGTTCCATGGCCTTCGAACGAGCCAAATTGGCCATCACTTTGGCAAAAGCAGGTAGCTCTGTTGAAAGGGGAAATTCCTGTACCAAATTAATAGGAGTTAGAATCAAAAGACAAAAATAAAATGTGAAGCAACAAGAAGGTTTCACACATTACCTGAAAAGGAATAGATGATATGGGCTCAGTAAGAAGTGACAGCAGAGTTTGCATGTCAGAATTCTTTGCTACAGTATCTTCCTTTAAAGGAGGAGATTGAATAGGTGATGCCTATGAGAATAGTAGACAAATCAGGATATATTTCTTCAAAATTGGAGAAATAAGAGAAGAAATCTAAAGATACCTTGTGAGGGTCATCCTTCGAAATTGGTTGGACAGAGAAAGGTTCTGCCACTTGGAAGCAAGGAGCAATGGATAAATCCAATGCCTCAGCAGGGGAAACCATTTGAGCCTATAAGGAAATCAGCAGTGAGTCACAAGCATATGGGACACATAAATATGTGTGTAATAATGTGCATGACCTACCTCATCTGGAAAGGAAAGTTCCCTCGGGGTTTGTGATTTGTTGGATTGAACTTCTTTTCTTTCATAGAAAAGAGTCCCTTTGGCAGCCGCTCTTGTTTTACCTGGCCAAACTTATGAATTAGGATTGTAAATGAATGTTTGAGAGGGTATTTATCATAAAAAAAAGAGAGAGAGTTACCCCTAGGAATTAAGGTCTCCGTGTCAGTTTCAGTGTCTTCATCACTAGAAGAAACTTGAGAGCCACGCCTTCTAGTGACTTTGGCTTTCTTGGAAGCTGAAAGAAAGAAGATGAGGAGGTAGCTCAAATAAACAATGATAGGAGAGATAAAAGACAATTAGGGAGAACAAGAAACAAACCTGGAAGTTCAGTCAAGGGCTCGAGGTAGCGTTTGGTAGGAATCGCTTCTTTTGGTTGAGGAACAGTCTTGCTCCTCTTCGAAGCACTTCCTGAAGGAGAATTAGCCCCTACAATTCAATTTTCTTTAAAGATTAGATTTGTTTTCTTTAAAGAAAAGGAATGGTATTTCATGAACAAGTACCTCTTTTTTGAGAAACTCTCAAAGATTGTCTTCTTGGAAGGGAGGGAGGAATGGTCATTGAGATAGGAGAAGCTTCGATGGGGACCATTTTCTGGTCAACTTCACCTTCAGGAATGTCTTCAATACCCCCAGCTATTCCGAACCCATCATCTGAAGAGAAGGAGGAGGAGTCGTTGTGCCTCTTATGTCCAAATTCAGATTGTTCGAACCCAATATGTTCAAGGAATTTCTTGAAAGGAGCACATCCCATAAGAAAGGAGCAGTTGGTGTGCCACCAACCGTCAAATTCAGAAGTAGTACGTACTTCTGGTTCCTTGAATTCTCGGATAGTAGTTTTTCTCAACGAATGTCTGGCTTGGGCAAACCATGTTTGAAAATGCTCGGAGGAGATGCACGAACGTTCAAACATGGAGATATTGGCAGAGCCACAGAAGGGGATAGGTATGCCCTGAACGAAGTCAAGCTACCTAGCAAATTGGGCAGGGCAATATACCTCTGCATGTGCCAAAGATTTTGAGGGATTCGATGAGGATATGAAAATCTCTGTGCTTGTAAGTATGTTACTCCATGCTTGGAGGGCTCAAGAGGATTTTCCTTGTCTGTCCATTAGGATGTTAAAGAGCCATGATGGTCCAATAGGAGTAGGGAATGGGTTGGGCCATTCTCTATCTGAAGCAAGGCCAGAAAAGAAGCAAAGATAGTAAGCCAAAGTAGGAGTTGCACTGGCCTCTGGTTGAGCATAGTTGTCACCATGGACATTGGGTACTTCGAGGGCACCAGCAGGCGACGTGGGTACTTTGAACGGGCCTAGCTCGGGGAAGTATGCATGGAGCCACAGTTGAATGAACCATTGGGGCGCCCCTTGGGAGTAATTCAAGCCCTTCTGATAAAAATCAGAGCCAACTTTATATACATGGCCAAGAAAATAGGAAGCAAAGTCAAATTCTTCACCCCTAGATAATGCCAAAGCTAATGGTATGAATTCACTCATCACTCGTTTCCCAAAATGGCACAGGATGTGTTTACAGAGGGTGTAGAGTATGTAGGCAAAAAACTCCGTATCAGACACCTCTCCAGTTAATTTCTTTTCCCTAGTATAAAAATGGGAAAAGGCTCCGTTTGCAACATTCAGACGGGTGAAACCCTCAGGGGGAGTATATTCCTTGGCAGGATCGAACTGAGGGCCATACGGGATGAGTCCCAACATCTGGGTAACGTCCAAAACTGTGGGCGCCATCATACCACAGTTAAACCTAAAGAAGTTGAAAGATGGGTGCCAAAAGGCCAGGGCAGCTTGGATTAGGGGTGGATTCTGGGGAATCCCCCTTCGAAGGAGGGTGATGATGTTTTTTTACCCCACCCTTTCAAGTTCATCTGATTTCTCAGCCAACATGCGAGTGGTCCAAATTTTCCAATCCCTATCTAAGGTAGGCCAGCATGGAAAGGATTTTCTTGGGAAATTTTGCCAATCGAGGGCTGAACAAGCTCGAATGTCAGCATCTCCCAATCGAGGGTAGTAAAGAGAGAGGGAGGCAGGTATTTCCCCTACGAGTTGAGGACCCAAAATGAAAGTACCTTTTTCTCTAGGGTTCGGAATGAAAACTCAATTGTCAAGACAAGAATCTCCACTCGGTCCTTGGGTTTTTCCTGACACGAACCGCCTCAATGCCAGAGAAGGAGTGGGGTGCTCCACGATTGGTTGACTGGAAGAAGCCATCGATTTGGGGTTAAGTTTGACGTTTTCAGGAGGAGAGAAGAGAGGGTTCAGTTCTTGAGGAGATTTGAATGCGTAAAGCGTAAGGAGTGATTTTGAATCGTTTCTGCTTTTATACCTCCATAGGTGGGCCAGGCCCTTAGTAAGCCCACATTGTGGAGCCCACTAGAGTGTTTCATTAACTTTAGGAGGGATTGTGTTACCAAAGTTGTTATTACTTTTAACACATAAACTGAAAATAATTCCAAGTATACATTGTTGCAAAGGGAAATTTCATTGAAAAACTACTGGGTTACAGAAATGAAATTTGCATATTTACAAAGAAAGGAAAAAACAAAGAAAGTGCTAATTCCTACTGATAAGGGAAAACAAAAGTAAATTAGGCCTTCGATGGGCCTGGGTGCTGAGAGGTGGCTTTTTTATTTTCAAAGTAATGAGGGAAGGACAAAGTGACAAGGCTGTGAAACTTGTTCCAAGCAAATTGGAGAAATTTCAGCTCCATTTTCCTCATATCTTCTTTAGCATCTGACTCTAGTTTTTTCTCCAAAAGAGGCCTGAAGCGGAGCACCAAAGCTTTGGCTTTCCTTTGGAGTCGAGCTTCCCTTGTTGGGCGCTTCATTTGTTTCCTTTTGAAGCACCTTCGAAGCTTCTTGTCAGTATAGCCAGGCACCACTTCGAAGGACTCAGTTGTGAAGCTTTGGATTTGAGTATTTAGCTTCTCAATCCTTTCCTTAGCCAGAGCATAGTCTTGAAGGTTTTGGTCAAAGCAATACGCTGCAGCATTGGCTTCGAGCCATGACCTTATTACTGGTAGAAAATCCAGAAAGCAGTGGATTTGGTAGGAGATCGTGGAAGGGATGGTGCATAGCACAAGTGTCTCACAAGCCCATTTAAAGTTGGTTGATGGAACTTGGTCTTCCAAGATAGAAATATCCAGGAAGGAGAAGGCTGCAAGGAGTTGTAAGGCTTTGCTCTTATCAGAAGGGAGGATGGAGTAGCCATAGTGCCATTGAAAGTGAGGAATGTTAACAGCAAGGTTAGTCACCTCATCAAACCAGTCAGGTTCTTCTGCGAGGGGAGCTAGTTTATTGGACTCTTCGAAGTCAGCTGGATAGTGTGGGGTTTGCACCTCTGTGAGCCAGAGAGATCTTTGGGATTGGGCCAGGCGTTTGAAGTCACAATAAGGGGCAGGCCTAAGATAGTTTTCTTCTTGTTTCAAGAAGGGAGCGAATTTGAGGGAAGAATAAATTGATTCAAGCATGCCCATATGAACAGTGTCGTTACCATTCAGGGGCAGGAATTGACTCGCGAACAGAGTTCGAAAGTGATGGAATCTATTGGGTGTAGGGTCAGGCTGGTCAAACCTGACCAAGATAGTGTCGGTATTGGTATTAACAGATTTTTCCTCCCATGTGCCCCAATTGGACCCATCGAGTGAATTCGAACGGGTCAGAGAGGAGTCCCAACCCGTGGGAGACAGGTTAGGAGTACAGAATGTTCGATCGGAAAGGGTTTTTCCCGCTAACATTCGAGGAGAAGTGTGAGGTGAGTGGGATTGGTGATCAAGGTTTTCTAGAACTAAATTGATTTCTGGGAGAGAGTCCATAATCAAAGAGGTGTTTGAAAGTCTGATTTCGAAGGGGTTTTAGGAAGTGATGTGATTCAGTAAACCCTAACATTGATAGCCATTTATAGGAAAATAATTGCAGCTATCTTTGAGAAGCTCAATAATCGAGCATGGAAACAAGTTTCTCTCATGCCCCATGCAACCGAATTTGAAGGGACATGGGCAAAATACGTGTGCCATTAACACTTATTTATCTTAAATAAGATGTTAATGCGGGGGGTGTGTTTACATCCTAAAATATGCCACCCAATGAGAAAATTACACATGGCACCAAATAGAGTGTTGACCAATCAGAACATGTCTCAATTAGACCCGGGATGCAGAGGATTACGGGGTTTAATGATGACGTTATTTTAGTACTAAACGGTATCGTTTTGATTGGAGCCGACGACGTTTTGTTAGCAAATAGGGATGGTTTTAGAAACGGTTGAGTTTAACCGTTGATTAATCTTTGGAATCATCAAACGGCGCCACTACTGCCTTGGTTTATAACGAAAGTTAGACGTAATTGCAGGGAATCATTTGGGCCAATCATGTGACACTAACCCACGTTGCATAAAGTCAGGAGTATCACGATCCATGAAGAAGCCACGAACACCATTCTCAAGCATGAAGAGAGAGAAGCCATGAACACCAACATCGAAGTAACCGTTCGAAGGCCCCTCTTAACCGTTTTGAGGGGGAAATGGGCAGTTCGAGCAAGACATGGAGGTTAACGTGGGAAGTAGAGATCGAAGACATGTCCATCGTCTATAAATAGAAGAAGCGAATAAAGAGAAGACCCCCCGACAAAAATTCATATCATCTGACAACTCATACAAAATGATTGCTCAGAGATTTATCGTAGATTAGTACTTAGATTAGTTTAGAATAGGATCTTTTTGTAAGTTGAAGGCTTATCTGCATGTAAGACTACTTTTTGATTAAATTCAAGTTCTCTTATTTTCCTTTAAGTCTTTTCTTACCAAAGAATAGTCGTTTGTAAGTTCACTTTCGATTAAATTCAATGTGCTTACATTTCTGTATTATTCTTGATATAATCTTAAGAGTGTTTGCATACAAACTTGCCTTTGATTAAATTCAGGTTTGTTTGTGTTCAATCATATTTTCTGATTCAAAGCGCGTCAATCTTTTATTTGGTTGATACCTTAAGGAAAAATCCTCTTAGTTGAGGTAATCGAACGGATAACACAATTGCCTGATTCAAATTAGCTATTTCGAATCAATTTGAAAAGAATAGTTTCTTATTTGAAATTAATTCTTTTCTGGCACGCCCGCATACAATCATTTGCCATTTGATTGAGCTAATTCAGCCTAAACACACTGGAAGGAATCAAACCACTATAATCATTGTGCAGTTACAGATATACCTATTCAAACGTAGTAAATCCTCACAACATTCGAAGTACTACCTGCCGAGTCACACGTACACCGCACCCAATGATCTTGATCGCCAACGGCCTTGAGTCCACAAGCCCTCCGAAAACTAACTAAAATCTCCCTTATGAATTGGTCTCCAAAGAAACCAGTTGTGTCTTCCTTTTCTCCTTAATTACTGCCACCGCTCTATGTCACTGTATGTGTAGAATATAAGGCGTACCCCTTTCCTTGCCGTGCCTTTTTCTTTTATAAGGCTTTGGACCAAACCTAGGAGGTAAAGAAAAGTCGATAAGTAGACTTTAATTGGACCTTTTGTAGTTGCACATTTCTTCCCAATTAAACGGACAGGATGTTCCGATCGATAGATAACAAGATCAATCCTTCCATCGATCCATCTTCGACAAAATTCATCTCGCTGAAGCCAACCTCCTCTTTTATCCAGAACACTCACTCTCAATTACAAATGAATGATTCATTCCACTCTAATCCTATGCTATCACGCCCACGATTTTTAACAAAATATAAATGGTTTCCATAAATAAATCCTCACAAAATCCCGTATGATACCCAAAAGAGTTCAACATTTCAATTTCCACAATTGCATTTCAAAGTTCAATAGTTCTCAAATTATAACATCATTAGCTCAACGGCCCCAAATCGACACAAGTACTAAGTATCAATAAAGTGAAGGGATTACAATGTTCCACGTCAAAAGAGTTATAATTAAAGTTACAAATACATCTTTCAAAAAGAAATACACAAAGATGGATAAGTAACTCATTTGGTTAGCTTTCAAAAAGTATGTTCACACGCCAAGCATTCCAGTCATACAAGCTACTGTTCCAGGTTAGCACTTGAAAATGATATCGGCTTGAGTTACACTAAATCAGTAGAAAAGTTTGCACAAACTCTATATGCAAATGAGCTATACGGAAGAACAAACGATGGAAATCAAATGACAACGAAGATAAGCATAACCAACGTGTTCAATATCCAACTATCACCAATCGTTCTTCTCATTATACCCACAAGTCATATTCCTTTTATTCGTGTCTCATCATCTCGTATCCTCTATGTGTTTGAGCCGAAACTCCTGCCAGGCCAATTATGTGATCCTGATACCCCCTGCCAAGCGCCCACCTTGTAGGTTAGGCTTTGAGTGTCCAATACGAGCATTAGCTCCTGCCGAGCTAGTTTTGGGATCTCGATACCCCATACCAAACACCCACCCATCGATGGGCCCTAAGTGTTTGCGGGTCGTTCACATGCTCATGTGTATTGTTCGTATTTCAACGTACAATAACTTACATTTCTCATTTCTTAACCCAACGAGTTCATTCTAGTCCTCTAGATACCACTCTAAGTGTGAAGCAAATAATACTCTCCAAATCACTTGAAAGAATGCATAAATGAACCCATTAGAGTTGATGAGAAGCTCCAAAGATGATTTGGAAGACATAAAAAAATCAGCTCCAAGACACTGTGCCTACCAGTAGATCAATGAGCCCTACCGGTAGAAGAGGAAAATTCTGCACTTGACCTACCGGTAGGTGAGAGTTCCTACCGGTAGAAACTGGAAACAGAAGCGTCAACATTTTGAACATGAAAATCTTGTACTTGGCCTACCGGTAGAAGGGTCAACATTTTGAACGTAAGAATCTTGTACTTGGCCTACCGGTAGAAGAAAAGTGCCTACCGGTAGGTGAATGAGTTTTTGAGTAGCTACAATATGTTTGAGTTGGTTAGCTAAAAATTTCTCACTTGTCCTACTGATAGAAGAAAAGTTCTTACCGGTAGGAAGAGTGACTTTTAGGCAAATTTTGATAGGAATTTCAGATTTCAATCCAATCTCAATAACAACCAATACAAGCTCGAGAAAGGCATAGAAACGCTCAAATAAAATATAAAGAGAGGTAGAATTCCCTACCTCGAGTATCCAAGCCGAAACTAAAGAGATTGAGCAAGCTCTAGCTTCCGGAATCCAAACCGGACAGAATACACCGAATCGAGCTCTATCCAAATGAGAAACGAGCTCCAATATGCAAGTGGAAGATGGAGTGGAGGTTGATTATTGTGGGTTTTGAATTTGGAGATGAGTTGTTGGGTGAGGGAGTGTGAGAGATAGAGAGAGCGTGAAAGACCGAGAGATGGAGAGAGGAGGAAATGGGAAATGTTTTTCTCTGCCACACACACATATATGCACATGCACCATATTACACCAACACCCATATTTTTTCAAACTTTTGCACATTTAACCTCCACATCCGTATTCACGTCATTTTCACCCTTTTTTTCCTCAATCACAAATGTTAAAATTAAATAAAGGAATTTACGGGGTCTCTACATATGCAGACTCGCTAACTTATAAAAAATAATAATAATACAACTCGATATAAATATGTGTTTTGTCATATGAAATTGCCAATACACAAGACTCCGGAATTTGGTCATTACAATCTCCCCCTTTGATACTTCCATGACAAAACACACTCGATAAAAAACTAACGAACTGATATCGAGTTGAAGAGTAGCTGCAAAACAAAACTCAACATTCAAACACATTAGAACAAAAGGCAACCTACTTAGGGATGGCAATGGAGAGGGTCAGGGTTGGATACCATTATCCCCGTCCCCGACTCCCGAACCCAAATTCCTCCCCATCCTTGCCCCGATCCCCACCGGGGATTTATTTTTACCTTCCATCCCCACCCCAAATGGGAAACAGGGATCCCCGCGGAGAATTGGGGATCCAAAAATTCCAAAACTTTAAAAAAAAAAAGTCACCTACCAACTACAAACCATGAAACTAAATTTAAAAAAAAAAAACAATCTAAGCTACCATTACAAATCAAATGCCAAGAAAAACAGCCACAATTGCTGACATAGTGCCATTACAAACTAAATCGAAATAAAAACAGTCAGCAGATAAGCCAAGGAAAACAGCCACAGTAGCTGCCATAGTGCCATTACAAACCAAATCGAAATAAAAACAGTCACATCTGCTGCCGTAGTGCCATTACAAACCAAATTTAAATTAAAACAGTTACATAACTGCTGCCATAGTGCATTACAAACCAAATTGAAATAAAAACAGTTTCAAACAAACAAGGCTAGTAGAGCATTGGGGACTCTCAAAAATGTAGCATTGGGGATCGGAAACCCTAACTTGTGTGTGTGTGTGTGTATACAGAGCGGTTCCGGGAACAACTAATTAGACACCTAAAAAAATACCTCATGTTCCAGATCAAATTTTGATGATCGAGCAGCTCAATGTGATCAAAACGAAATTTTAAGGGTACCCGTGAGAAATTAGAAAAAAAAAATGACCGGGAAGGACGTGATCCGAACAGTTTCGAAAAGTTTTTTTTGAACGGTTTAAATAAAAACTGCTCAAATCAAATCTTTTTCGGTCATTTTTTTGGCTAATTTTTCGCGGGCACCCTTAAAATCACATTCTGCAGACATTGAATGGTTCGAATCATAAAAATTTGATCGAATTTTGATGATCCAAAAAAACACGTAAAAAAATACCTCATAGTTTCTGATCAAATTTTGATGATCCGAGCCGCTCAATGTAATCAGAACGTGATTTTAAGGGTACCACAGAGAAATTAGCAAAAAAAAATGACCGAAAATGGCTTGATCTGAGCAGTTTTTAGCTTAGATTTAATGAACGGTACAGTTAAAAATTGCTCAAAATAAACACTTTCCGGTCTTTTTTTTGGCTAATTTCTCGTGGGCACCTTTAAAATTAGATTCTGAACACATTGAATGGTTCGGATCATAAAATTTTGAACGGAAACTATGAAATTGAGATTTTGGCTGTTTTTTAGGTATTTTTTTGGATGTCCACAGAACCGATATATATATATATATA
>BPLS01027523.1:58256-75156 GCA_019656275.1 Rhododendron kiyosumense
AAAACTATGGATGAACATGTTCATAAAATCCAATGATATTCAACTACACATCAAACACTATCATGTTCATTCCCCACACCACCCAAAAAAAATTTTATTTTTTAAATTAATAACTCAATAAAAATTATAGAATAAAAACAATAAAAAAATATAAAACTCCATAACTCTAGGTAATTAGATATGCAACAACAATTAAACCTAAATTATGGAACTATGACCTAGCCTCAAAAGGCAAGGTCAACCTCTCCGGATGAACTATATTCATCTAGAGAGTCAAAGTCATCATCAGCTTTAGAAACCAAATCAATTTTACGAACCCAAATTTGTCTCGTTTTGGCCTTTCCAATATGAGTCTTTTTATTGGTCATGGGCTTTGAATTTACCTTTATAAAATTAGCATGCGAAGGCATCCTACGTTTAGGCCCTTGAAAATATTCCCTATGGCTATTCATGTTATCGTAGCAGGGAGGAGTCCTATAGTAGCCATAAAAGGCAAAGCAGTATGGACGAATATGGCCTCTAATTCCACAGTGATGACAAGTGGGCACAAAATAATTATGATCATAAGGACGAGCTACATGTGCATGTGAAGTGTATAACTCATGCATCTTTCTACAATGCGGTCTACTATGGCCAGTCATACCACAATAATGACAAGTAAGAACAAATTTATTAACATTAGGAGTAAAAATGTGAGACTTATTAGGATCAATAACCTTAGGTTTTACCACCTTGCGCTTGGGATGTCTGCTTACCTCTGTTGCCATTTGCTTCTTTGTCGTAGGAGAATTAATCATATTCTGCATATCATTACCATTAGTCTTCTTACTTGGACGTTTAGTTCCGTTTCTCCCTATCGGTGGAGTTGAAGACGTTGCATGATAACCAAGCCCTAAACGATCGCTAGGTCATCGTTGGATGGACAGAATACGATCCAACACTTTGGTCCCTGTCTGTGTGTCATCCTCTGATTTATCCTTAGATTTGGAGCTAGCAGTCAAAGCTTTGTTTTTCTCAAGAAAGAGCTCAATTTCTTTATTTATCTCACCATGTGAATTTAAGGTTACTCCAAAAGCCAAAAAGTTTCCTTTATCATTTTCATCGGCCGCCTGTTCTTCATTCGATTCATCAAAATCGCTATCATCCCACGTTTTAGTGACGAGAGCCTTCTTTTTCATTTTATTTACACACTCTTGGGCGTAATGACCAAAACCATAGCACTCGAAACATTGTGGTCCCTCGGGTGGTCCTTTTCCCTCCCTTTTATTTTTTCTAGAAAATTCTCTTTTTCCTTTATCATTTTTCTTTTTTGTACTATTTTTAAATTGTTTGAAAAAAGCTTTCATCTCCTCAAGATCGACATCACTATCACTATCTAAACCTTTCTTATATTTTTTAGTACTTTTAAAAGCAATCGGAGTCTCCGAAGGTTTTACTGTGGGTTTAACAGGTTCAAATTGCAATAGGTCAGCTTTATAAGTTTGGAGAATCTCAACGATTTCTTAAACAGATTTTTCTTTTAACTTTTTCTTACCCTCTAGCATAGTAACTTGAATATTAAATCTAGGAGGTAAGGAGCGCAAAATTTTCTAAGTAATACGAAAAGAAGAAATTGGCTCACCCAAGTTCTCGCAGCTATTGACGATGGCGATGAGCTTGGAGTAGAATTGATTGAAGGTCTCTTCCTCCTGCATTCTGATGGTCTCAAACTGCATGGTAAGCCTTTGCAACTTAGACTGCTTAACAACGTTTGTCCCCTAGTGGCAAGTAACCAGAATATCCCAGGCCTCTTTCGCAATTTCACAGTTAGCTATTTTCCTATGCTCATTTATGTCAACAGCAGCAAATAAAATATCAAGTGCACGGTTATTAGCCTAAAGTAAAGGTTTTTCTGACTGATAACTCAGACTGAGTTTTTTGAACCAACTTATCACCTACAGTTTTCATGGGTTGAGTGTAACCCACAACACACGAGTCCCAAATTTCTTCACCGGCTGATCTCATTATAGCCTTGATTCTAGATTTCCAATAATCGAAATTATCACCATCAAGTATAAGAAAATTCCTAGACATGTGATTCATGTTCATACTGATCATGATGGATCTGCTCTAGGAAAAATTAGACCTAATTGGAGGAGCAGCCCGCTTTGATACCAATTGAAAAATAAGGGTTCCCTAACAATCCTTAAAAAACCCTAACAGTATGAACGCGAATCACTAAGTAAAATTATCAACAAAAACTACGCAAAGCAATCAATCGCACAACGCAGAGATATACATGGAAAACCCCATAATGGGTAAAAACCACTAGAAGGAATCAAACCACTATAATCATTGTGCAGTTAAAGATATACCTATCCAACGTAGTAAATCCTCACAACGTTCTAAGTACTACTTGCCGAGTCACACGTACACCAGTGATCTTGATCGCCAACAGCCTTGCATCCAAAAGCCCTCCGAAAACTAACTAAAATCTCCCTTATGAATTGGTCTCCAAAGAAACCAGTTGTGTCTTCCTTTTCTCCTTAATTACCGCCGCCGCTCTACGTCACTGTATGTGTAGAATATAGGGCGCACCCCTTTCTTTGCCGTGCCTTTTCCTTTTATAAGGCTTTGGACCAAACCTAGGAGGTAAAGAAACAAGTCTAGAAATCGACTTTTATTGGATCTTTTGTATTTGCACGTTTCTTCCCAATCAAACGGATAGGATGTTCCGATAGATAACAAGATCAATCCTTCCACCAGTTTTTTGATTTTTTATTTCACCGCTAGTCAGAGACATATTTCAATAGAGCTTGGTTATTGTTGTGTTTTGTTTACTAAACAAGAATTGTAAACAAGAGAGAGTTTAGCTACTATAAGAAAATGGAAGGAGTAATATTTTACTGAAACCCCTTGTAGGTGAGGTCAGGATTACTAACCTGCTACCAAGGCAGACCATTTGACCCTTCAATTATTAGCGGACACGTGGTAGCGAGGCCCGCACGGAAAGGAGGCCTTCGCCAAAACTTGATTCATAATTGGACACGTGGTAGTGAGGCCCGCGCGGAAAAGAGGCCTTGGCCAAAACTTGATTCAAAGAGGAATAGTTGACTACCCAATGAGAAGAGGACGCATGTACAAAATAAAAGAGACAACCCCTGCTGAAGTTATCTGCGGAAAAGAGGTCACCGCGGGACCCCCCGCTGGACCCACGGGAAGGTAAAATGCACCCCTGAAGTAGTTTCAGCAGTGGAAAAACCGCGATAAAGGCTTGCAAGTTGCTGGGCCCTCGTAATCACAAGAAAGCTACATTGACGAGTCCCGGGGTTCCGTCCCGGCCTAGAGGCAGGGTCCCGAAGGGGCCTAGCGGAGAAAGTACGATCGTCACGGGTTGCGACCTTACTCCTGCGGGAATTAGGAATTACTTGTGGCTTGGTGGCTTGGGATGGACTTATCGCCGCGGAAATTCAAGCCATCCTGCGGAAAAAGCCTCCAACGGAGGACACGTTTCTCCAAGGCCTGGAGGTACAGAGGGGACACGTGTTGGGGTCTTATAAGAGCGCCATCCTGGGCCTGACCTAGGCCTAGGTGCCCTATAAATACCTCTGATATTTCCAATGATGGGACAAAGGCCAACCTTTCTCGGAAAAGGGAGGGCGTGAGCACTGAATTTAAGGAAGGAGAATATTCTTCCCCAAAAAAAGTGACCTCACCCATTCAAATCCGGAAAAGGTCAGATACCCCACGGAGGACAACGAGGACACGCAGCCTTTGTTCCTTCTGTATCTCCTGCTCCTTCCCTCACCCCACAAGATTTCTTTCCGTTTTCCTGCCGCTAATCATCGACCAATCGCACCTCTCCAGCTCACGAAAACTCACACGTAAGCACCTCCTACAGAACCTCCCTTACCTACACCCCTATTACTTATATGATTCCTTTCCTGTTTTTTGTTTTCTACCCCGGTTGGTTTCCCCTAGTGTATGTCCTGGTTTGATTTTTCTAGATCCGGTAGGTCATGGTGATGAGCGAATAATTTTTTGTTTTTCACATGCATGTTTGTCCCTGGGCTAGTATCCGTCGCTGTTGTTGCGAGGTTTGTCAATTTGCCAACGTTTGCTTTCTTGCATCCAGGCGTCTACCGTGGCAACGTAGGCTTGCCGGTGCACTGTCGTCAGCTTTTGTCCTTCGAGTCATAAGCGGGCAAGCAACTAGTTTTGGATAGCAGATCCTTGGTGGTTTAGTTACAATTATTCGGTTGTGGACTCATTGATTAGAATCTATGATCCCTTGGGCGACTTTTTCTTTATCGTTGGCTGGTTCTATCGTCTAACACAGAGTATCGTCTAACACAGAGTGTCGGTTCTACTAGTTCAGTGTATGTTTTGCCTTGTTGGAAGTAATTAGGTAGTCTGTGTGATGTAATTTGTATATTTGGTGGTTGGGACACGCATGATTTTCTGATCTTTGTAACTATTGAATGGATTCCATTATAAGTGTCGTTGGCCCATTTGAAATGACAAGATCGTGATTGCCTTGTCTTAAAAAAGAAAAAAGAAAAAAGAAAAAAAAGGACAAGAGCGCTCAGTAAAGTCGTCGTAAAAATAATCAAGCAATCACATTGACCTGCTTTCCATATATCATGTCATGAGAAAAGGCTCTACACAATTGCCGTGTGAATGAACTTGAAAGTATCTTTGGACACGTAAATAGAGCTCAAAAGAATAAATCTACCACCACTTCTTTTCATTCACATAAACCTCTTCCCGGAGCTAACTCTGGCCAGATGCAAAATAGGCTGTCATTGCTTCATTCTAATAGCCGCGATGCTTGATCATGGAAAAAAGAATGCATTGATCCTTTCACCATGACCATTGATCCGGTACCATAAGAAAATACGAAGTCATTGCTTTCCGGAATCTTTTATTGTATTGTTTGGGAGAAATAATGGTGGGGAAAGCATTCTTTGGGCCCCCAAGTATGTCTGATGCCTTGACCCATGTCTCCAAATGACAAGCATACTGTCTCATGAAATCAATAATCCCTATAACCAGCTCCTTGTGCTCGTCGTCCACCCCCACCAACAAAGAGTAGTCCATCACATCAACAGACTGTCAAAAAGAACAAAAGAAAATTGATGATTTCAATGACACGATTATTTGTAAAACTTAAGGATCCAGCTTCTCTACACTCAACTGCAGAGAAGCGTGTTTGAACCATTCATCTTGATAATCAATGGTTCAGATTTGCTGAAACTTTTACTGGTAAAATCATATTCTTACCGGTAAGAATATGAAAACAAATCTGAACCATTAAAAAATACCATCCGACAGTTGCGATCACTTGGACCACACCTCTGCGGTCCAAAACTGGACTGCAGGCAAGCCAGATTCAAACTTAATCAAAAGAACACGGTGAAGCCATACATTGGGTACAAATGAGAAACAACAATTGGAAATTTAACGATCAACAGCATAAACAAGCGTTCAAGTTGTTTATGTTGGATTATGTAATGCAAAAATCACTTAAGTATCAAAAAAGAATAACTCCATTCCAGCACTGGCACATTTAAAAGAACCACCAGCTTATATTGGACAACTATCAAGTCGGATTCTCAAAGTAAATTCTTGTAGGTCCAAATTCCCACATCACAAAGCTTATCAGAAAGTCAGGGAGAGCAATAATACTAGAAACCTAGGAGAGGTTATTGGCCCAGGGGGAAAAAAAACAGCTAGTTAAAGTGCACGAGACTCGATATTACAGCCAACAAAAGCTCCGAAAGTTTTACAGATCCAAACCAGGCTTGAAATTTATGTCAAAAAGACAAAAAGTACACAACTGAAAATTTTCTGTTTTCTGTTGATCAGCAACTGAAATTTATGGTAAAAAGTAAACTGAAGTCAAGAACCATGATGCAATCTATTATGCTGTGATGTTAGAACAGCTTACCGCTAGAAAAGATGTATCATCCCAAAGAGGCCGCTCCAGTCTTCTCTTCTCTTTGCTTTGCTCCCACGCAATATGGGTTTAGTACTGAGCGTTTCTAAAAGATTCAGATCTAGCAGTACTTTATCTGACCCTGTTGTATGTGCGTTGTAACGAGATCGCAAAGAGCCCTTAAGATCATAGACCCTTGAGATACTTCTTTTGAAAAAGAGGTTTTCCATCAACACCAGATGAATTTTTGTTTCCTTACCACCTTTCAATTGTTTGAAAGTTACCTGCCACTCATAAAACAGCTTAGGATCACAAGAACCGAACCAAAAGTCAACACAGTAAAAGGAAAAAGAGAAGAAAACACATGCACACATTGACACAGATTCGATTGTTAGTCATCAACTGAGGAACTAACCTGATAAATACCAAGAATTTTAGCAAGGCAAGTTGGACTTCCTGATCCTAGGGACTCTGTCAAATACTTGACGTATTCTGGTGCAAGTTCCTCAAAAGATTCCAATTCGGTCTTTTGGACTTGTTTTATTATGAGTCTCTCATCCAAAGACTTTGCAATTTGCCGCATTGCTCTTTCCTCCTTGGGCACTCCATATCTTGCAGCGGCTTAGGGAATGTACAAAATTGACTTCACTCAGGCAACATTTCTTTCTTAGAGCATGGAACTGCTTCGCTAAATAACAGTTGACAGAAAACTTCACTTTGCCTCCAGTTAAAGACTCATCTTCAAAAGAAACTCTAAGAAGAGGAGAACTCTTAGGATCAGTAAACAGGGCACTAATCATCAATGAAGCATCTTCAGACCCACCGTAACTCCCATAGTGAATGTAATCCAAGTTAAATGAGCCAAAAGACTGAGAGGCTGAAAAGGAAGGAGCTAGAGAATTTGCCGCACTGCTGTTCCAGCTTCCTTCATGCCTATTCGGCCAATCAGTAATCCAGTCCTCATACTCCCTGGAACTGATGGCATAGGATATGATGCCTACCAGGTTCTGTCATAAACAGCAATAACTATTCAGCCAGTTGTGGAAGCAGCAACCGGGCCCTGTCAGGCATAAGGGATGAACCAGAGATAAATGAAGGTGTGGAGTGTAATAAGACATTTAACATGTGAGCCTCCCGTGGAGACATCTGAGAGTAAGTCCTTTGTACATTAGAAACTGGATCTCGAATCATATTCCTGTATTCTCCGGAGGCGTGGAAAGATCTAAGTGTTGACAAAAGCAATGAGGTTGGGGACAATCCTTTCCTAATCCTTTCTTGAGGTCCCAAAGCAAAATCAAAAGAGTACTCTTACTGGTGATGAAAGCCTTCTAAAAGTTGGACTTTCTGCTTGATTTATGTGCTTGACAGAAACAAATTGAGGTCCATCTGGCTGTGGGTTTAACTGAGCTGTCAATGGAAGTTGGTCTGTGCCACTCCATGCAGAATCGGTTTTGTCTGAAAGCTTGGATACAGTAGAGGGGCCAGTATCTATGGATGTCATCCCAACAATAAATTTACCACCAGATTGTAATTCCTCTTGTTTGTACTGCTGGCATGGGGACGAAATGGTCTGTCCAGGCTCCATAGGCTCAGAGGGCAAAAACTTAGGTTAATCCTGCTGCTCTGACTATATACCATGCATGGAGAATTCTTGCGATTTAGAAGATTCGGACACTTTGTCTTCATGATCGTGGTCAATACTGATATCCTTGGAGCACAAATCACTTCTCCACTCTTTCGGCTCAATATAAGATATAGAACCCTGTGCAACCTCAGATATAAGACTCCTCTGTTTAAGCATGGAATCCAAGGAACAGAGACGACGATCCCAAACATGCGAGCCAATTACAAGTGAACGTCTCAAACAATTGAGGCCAAGAATATCTACTGAAGTCTGATCCACGGGCGTAGTCCCTTCATCAGATGCTAGAAGCAAAGCCTGTTGATGTGAAAAAAGACAAGTCAAAAGATAATGGAAGGTTTGCCACCAAAATCAAATATTTCACATCCATATGGATTATGGACCATTTAAACTATATATTTAACTCCAACTAAACTACCAGTGTTACGCACCATGTAATCACTACTCTCTTCTATAAGCAGTTCTTTCAACTCCATGATGTGGTCACCTAATTCACTTGCATCGGGCTTTTCAAATCCCAAAGCCTCTTCAATGCTGCTAAGTACAGCTGACAAGTCTTTATAGAGGGCTTTCATTTTACTCAGAAGCTGCAAAGGGGAAGGCAAAGGGTTATTCTTTTGCTACTCATTCGAAACAATCAGAAGAAAACAAGAAAATTGCAACATTAGATTCAATAAGCTCCTCAGCCGCCTCTTTCCTAATCCACTCCTGGTGAAGGTGACCCTTGAACTCAAGCACCGATGGGGGCAAATGGACAGAGAGAATATCAATAGGGGAATAACGAAAGAATGCAACCATGCTCCCAAACCTGTTCAAGCAGAAAAATTACAAAATAAATAAAAATAAGGTGTCACCACCATTTCCCTCCACAATCTGAGAAAATTTTCAAGGATCGCCATTTGCACAAAAAGCAAATCAAGGAAACTCATTGCCAAAAAGAGAGAAAATGTACCCATAGTAACGGAGGCAGTCTTTTTGCAGAGAATGACCACAGCTTGCTACACGATTAGCAGTTGCATGGTTTGAAAAACTAAGTTCCAAAAACTTTCCAAAGGATAGTACCCAAGCAGCATCTGACATGACCACTCTACGAGTAGCCGGTGGAACCCCATCTATCCATGCACACTTGAGACATTGGTGCCACATCCATATTTTTCCATCACGATCTCCAGGTAACTTGACTGAGGGAATCTTTCTCACATTTATTGTAAGATTCCCCTGCTGGTGAGTATAGCATAAGACATGGGCTTCAACTGGCTCTTTACAAGATCGACAGCTAGATGCCTGGCAACAAAATAGAGCAATCGATTGTAATACTTCCTTTGACATCAAGGGGTCCAAAAAATAAATCAATAAGACCTGAATGTATTACCTGATCAAACAGGTCATCTTGAAGTTACCTCCCCAACGGCTTATCAAAACAGCCAATAGAACTTGATGCGAAGGAGTTGAGAGCGTTCACATACAGTTTCATTCAGCACACAACAGCTAGAAAAGGATACCAATATGCTCTGCTGACTATCCGCCCTTGAATAGTATTCTCCTGAGCCATCATTTTCATCTACCCTGTCAGGTTCTCCAAGTTCAAAAACTTCCTTCAGTTGCTTCTCCTCTTGATCTGTTGTTTCCAACAATTCCTGTAGCGCATGATTTCCAATCTCAGAAGGAAACACACTGAGGCCATTAAAAACCTCCAACGACACACTAGATTCCATCGAGGTAGGAAAAAAATATTGACCATGGTTAAGATGCTCAGAAAATGATCGCTGCCCTCCAAATCCAACTTGGGACTTGGTGATCCGTCATCAATATCATGGTCATTGGCTACTGCTTCGTAATTCACAGAACAGACAGAATCAGGAATAGCTGAAACTGGATTATCAGCAGTTGTCCTCCCCAGGATGGACATTGAAGACTAACACCCTCATCAGCAAGGAAGGAAGACTAGCACCCTCATCAGCAAGGAAGGAAGTCACCAGCAAAAAATGATATGCTGCAAAAGCCGCATACTGTACAACATGTTTAACCTTCTTCAGTTCTTCATGGGACGAGCCTTTCAACAGTACCGAAAAAACATCACGTGCAAAGGAAAAGTGAGAAACGTGCTGCCAGTGTTACTCAGAATAGCATATGTAATGTAAACAATATAATAAGTATCTTAGCAATTACACCAAACCTTTGAATCCGTAAGATAAAACAGTGCAGGTACTCATCTTCTCTATGTTTTCTTCACCTTCTCCACTATTTCTTTCTCAACTCACCGATACCTCCTCCACCTTAGTGACTGAATGACCTGACACTGCCACTTCAACACCAACTACCCCTCAACCCACCCAGTAGACTGGTAGACTGATATTCATTTTTGCCGGAGCCGCCATACAAGCACGACCAGTCATCACCCACATTCTAATCTCAGTACCATAACATAAAGCAAAGTATCATGCGTATGACCAATTCATTCTCTCGGCGACTCTCCCTCCCTGTTCTCTGGTTCTTATGACAATTTTTTGTTCACTACCAAATGGGAATTACTTTTTCCTCGATGTCCTAAAGCATGTCAACCAACAAGCCAGTAATCTATACCAAGCATTCTTCTTAGGGCTAGATCCAATATCCCAGTAGTTGCAACAAACCAATTGTCAAGACAAGAGCTCAAAAATTGAAAAAACTGATACGCAAGGAGGGTAGAAGCATCCATCTGTAGTCTTAAACGCATTTCCAAACACAAGTGACATAATATCAGAGTTTCACAAGAAAGCAAACAAGAGTAGAATACTGGCATTTTTCAATTTAGTCATATACAAGGAAACAATTCTTCGTGAACCTAATACATTCAACGTTTACAATGAAATCAAGCAGAAAGATTAACCTACAAAAGAAATATTACCGTGCAACCTAGTCGCCTGGGACAACCTTCAAAAAACATCAATGTTTTAGAGGTCTTCTTGTTAGATTGGTTGCCATTCTGAAGTTCTTCAGATAATCTTTCCAACCGAAAGAGTTCGCAATGACCCAACTGCGTGGTAGATATGTTATCAATTGATGGAGTTATAAGTGCACCTGGCTATGCGATCCAATAACGGACTCTTAATATTCAACATTAAAGAAATCTCCTTTTCCAACAAATACTCTTGAGCATATGAAGATACGCCTTGCTCCACAAGCAGCAGATTTAGACGATGTGCCTGAATCTTTGACACAACCAACTTCAGATGATCGATTTCCCGTTTAAAGAACATTGCTTAAATCCAATACCAATATTGAAAATCACATTTAAAAGATATCAACAAGTCAATTTCGGTAAAACCTGTTGCAGCAAAGTCTCAAAAGAAGATAGTTGATAAGGAACTCTCTGGTACTCAAGCGCCGCTCCCCCCCCCCCCCCCCCCCCAACCCAATCCCCCTTAAATAAGTAATGGTTCTTGTATTGTGAAGTCATGCGCTTGTGCTTAATAGTCTTTGTACAAACTACTCCTTTGACAAGTGTGCTGCATAGATGACACCAGATGAAAGATGTCAAGACCCGGCATATAAACTTGACAAAAACAAATGCAACAAAATAACTGGAACAAAAAAATCCTCAAAAACAATTACCTAAACAAAAGAAAAAAGATCAAAAATCTTACCTCTCACATGGACTTCCTGATGCTATACACTTGACCTTAACATAATCACCGGGATCCACACTGCCACCTCTGCTAGTGGCTGGTCTGACAAAATTTGCAGCTTGCCATGCTATTGCGGTAACAATATCAAGCCAGTCCTCTCTGCTGTTTACTTTTTTTTTCTTCTTAAAAATGGTTATTTCTCAAAATATTTAGGGGTTTCCAATAATCTACAAAAATTTGGCGTAAAATTAACAAACGCACAAAAAATTGAATAATGACAAAACATGCACTTCTTCTTGTTGGAAAATATTATAGGATAATATTTTATTTTAAGTGTGAATGAAAATTGATTTATTTTGGAGTTGCATCTTTTCATTGGCACTTGTTCGTTGTCAACAGACGCGTTCTTTACGAACAGATGTGCATCTTTCCTTGGTGGTTTTTCGGAGAGTTACGAGTTGGCCTATAAATATTATTTTCCTCATTCATTTTTAATAGGTTGATTTTTTCTTCATTCAAGTCCATTCATATGAGAGAATTACAAACACAAGATCATTCGCCAGGCCCTTCAATTGAAGTGCTGCATTAGGGGGATTCCGATTAAGAAGTGCTGGGAGACAATCGTCCAATGGAAACCGTGAGCACCGTAGCACGGGTGAAATCTGTCTTAAATACAGAGTGTCACACTCTTACACTCACCATGATCACCAATTTGTTTCCATCAATTTCCAGATTTTGAGTTCCGATTTTATTGCATTCATATAACTGGTTTCATCACAAATAGTAAATACATTTTTTCCAACAATCTTAAGACAGATTCTTCGGTTTACTTTTGTGATAGTGTGATTTCAGAATTATATGTTTCTGCTGAAGATGAAACTGGAAATCGCATGTTCGTATTAAATTTCCGCTCATACATGATTTGTCCCATTAGTGTCATAATCTTGTTCATGGCATTTAAGTGTATGAACTTTTTCGGAGTGAAGGTTCTTACCCATGTTTGCATGGTGCAAAGATATGGCTTAGCATTGCTCACATTTGTGACAATTATGGAGGTTTTGGCATAATTCTTTGGTTTGGTTTATGTTATGTTTGTTGCCGACTGCCTTGAGTTGTTCGTTGCAAACGGGATTTCTTATTATTGTAAGTAATGTTTTTAAGGATTAGATGGAACCATTCGAACAGATGCGACCTTTCAAAAGTGTAAGAAATGGTTACAGTTGTCGGTTGTAAAATCACCAGTGGGTAATGGTAACAATTCAAGTTCTGGAGTATTTCATTCAGATAGACCCAAATTAAATGAAAAGGGTCAGTCGGCAAGATTACTATTGGAGTGTTTGCTTTGAGTTTCGTGCATCAATTGCATCCAATATCTTGATGGATGAAGTCATTCCCTATCTTGATATTATATACTGTGACTTGGGAATGATTTCGGTGTCTCCTCTCTTTTTGGAGACACCGCAATTTTGACATAACAAAATCATTATTAGCATAATCAAAATCCCTTACATGCATAATAGAACCATAACAAAGCATTACCAAACCACTAAAGAGCATAACCAAACCGACGGACGAGATTTTGCCACGCCACAAATTTGACTAAAAGTAACCGGTCAAACTAGTTACCTCAACCGGCCAAAAACTTGGGTATAACAAAAATCAGTAAATGGCATAACAAGAAACTCAAAACGGCTTAACACCTGAGTGTAACATGAGTATAACATTTCCCAAACTGATATAACATAAACCCCAAATGGAGTAACAAAACCATTAAATGGAATAACTGTTGAGTTATGCCAACATTGACATACCAGAAACCATTTAAAAGCATAACTAAGAACCAAGGTTGACATAACAAGAACCATAAAAGGAATAAAGCATAACAAAACCACAAACTAGCATAACAATAACCACTAAAAAGCATAACCATAACCACATAGAAACATAACAGTACGACACCTGTCTCATTGTCTCCACCTGTTTCGTGACTATCAGTTTTTTTAATGAAATTATTTATTTTAAAAGGTTTAACCGTGGTTTAAAGTGGAAAAATGGGGAAAAATTTGAAAACGTAAACGTGTTTTGCGATTATGTTGACAAGTAAAATGTAACAGACCTCGGTAAATAATTTATTTTAATAACCAAGGCCATTGATTTGGTTGTTATTGGTTATTTAGTTGTTTTTGGTAATTTTGGTCTCCATCTGGTTTATTCTGGTTTATGAAACTCTTCGATTTGTACAAAAATTCCAACATAAGGATGATAATTTACGTCCGATAAAGCTTGTAACGATAAGCAATTTACTTTATTTTTGACAAGAATAATCTAATCTATGTTACGCAAAAGATGGACGATTCTGACTTATAGAAATAGGAAAAGCAGTCATTGAATTGGAACTATAGGACTTTAATACCTAAGTAAGCACCTAATGTATTCCAATCATGTGGTTGCCGACATTCGATTATCATAGAAGTTGGTGACACATATAGAATCGATAAGATGTGCAATCTTAACGGTTTAGATCGGTCATCAGGAAAAATTATTGAACAACTTTCTTTAAAATCTATACATTGAACCTTATTGTTTCTAAACTAAAGTCTTGAGATGTGCAATCTTAACGGTTTAGATCGGTTATCAGAAAAAATTATTGAACAACTTTCTTTAAAATCTATACGTTGAACCTTATTGTTTTCTAAACTAAAGTCTTGTGCTTTTGTCTAATGTACAATACTCATACGATCGCAACCCAATCACGATAATCGATACCGTCCATTTTGTTTTGCTTGGTGTTTTAATTGCTCTCGTAAATTTTTTGGTCTACCGGGTTTAGAATGCCCTTTTATTGGGACATAGATTCATTATTGGATGACATTTTACATCTGATCAAGTATGTATTGATAAGAGATTTAACTCATTTTTGGCAGAAGTATTCAAATCTTTGTCACGCAAAACATAGACGGTCCCGATTCGAAAAAAAAATAGCCGAGGCGGCCGAAGATTGGTGCAGTATGGGACTTTAACTCTTCTGGAAGCATCAAATGTGTTTCGATTATGTGGTTGCCGATATCTGATTATCACAGAATTTGGTGACAATGTTTAAATCAACAATATGTTGAATCTCATCGGTTTAGATCGAGCATTTAAACCAATGCGAAGATCATGGCAAAAAATGCTCTGTTTTATGTGCACAGAGAATGCACCAACTGAAACTTATATATTGTCACCAAAAGTGATATATTAAAAGATTCTCATACGAGAGCAGATGATTGACTTGGTGCAGTGGTCTTGTAAGTTGTTCAAATTCCAGGTGGAGGTTCGGTTCCTGGCCCTTCTGCACACCCCCTTTTTTATCCCCTCTTTTGATTTACCTGTTTACATCCTAAAATGTGCTACTCAATGAGAAAAATACACGTGGCACCAGGTAACGTGGTGACCAATCAGAACATGTCTCAATTAGACCCGAGATGCAGGGGATTACGGGGTTTAATGATGATGTTATTTTAGTACTAAACGGTATCATTTTAATTGGAACCGACGATGTTTTGTTATCAAATAAGGATGATTTTAAAAAGTGATTGAGTTCAACCGTTGATTAATCTTTAGGATCATCGAACTGTGTCATTACTGTCTCAATTTATAACAAAAGTTGGACGCGATTGCAGAGGAATCATTTGAGAAGCCAGACGTGTGACAATAATTCACGTTGCATAAAAACAGGAGAACCACGATCCAGAAAACGGCCACAAACACCATTATCGAAGCATGAAGAGAGAGAAGAAATTCTGGAAATATCAAAGTAACCGTTCGAAGGCCCCTCTCAACCGATTTATGTGGCAAACATGGGGATAAACGTGGGAAGTGGAGATCGAAGCCAGACCCATCGTCTATAAATAGAAGAAGCAAGTGAAGAGAAAGCCCCCGACAAAAATTCATATCATCTGAAAATTCATACAACATGATTACTCAGAGATTTAGCGTAGACTAGTGCTTAGATTAGTTTAGAATAGGATCTTTTGTAAGTTGAAGTCTTGTTTGCATGTAAGACCACTTTTGATTAAATTCAAGTTCTCTTATTTTCCTTTAAGTTTTTTCTTACTACAGAATAGTCGTTCGTAAATTCACTTTTGATTAGATTCAGTGTGCTTATATTTCTGCATTATTCTTGATAAAATCTCAAGAGTGTTTGCATACAAACTTACCTTTGATTAGATTCAGGCTTGTTTGTGTTCAATCATCTTTTTTGATTTGAAGAGCGTCAATCTTTTATTTGGTTGATATCTTAAGGAAAAATCCTCTTAGTTGAGGTAATCGAACGGATAACACAGTTGCCTGATTTAAATTAGTTGTTTCAAATCAATTTGAAAAGAATAATTTCTTTTTTGAAGTTATTTCTTTTCTGGCACGCCCGCACACAATCATTTGCCATTTGATTAAACTAATTCAGCCCAAATACTACCACACGGAATAAGGCTTTACCTTAGCTACTGTGTTCTTATGACTTTTTTAGAATTATGTCCTCGTTTGATTTCCAACACCCCCCCCCCCCGATCTACCACACGAAATAAGGCTTTACCTTAGCTACTGTGTTCTTATGACTTAAATTAAATTTTAGAATTTTGTTCTTATTTAAATTTTTTCATATTTGTCAATTTCGTGCCAAACTTTTGCGAGATATTGATTCTTCTCGACGAGAGAAATCGAAAAAGTAAATTTTTTTTTACTTTTACCAACTTATTTTGAGAAATAACCATTTTTTCGCCAAAAAAGTCAATTTTTTGCTAAAAAGTGGTTATTTCTTCAAATATTTGGGTAAAAGTAAAAAAATAATTTATTTTTCCTATTCCTCTAGTCGAGACGAATCAATATCCTACAAAAGTTTGACGCAAAACTAAAAAATGCAAAAAAAAATTTAAATAAGGATAAAATTCTGAAATTTAATTTAAGTTTAAGTTAAGGTCACAAGAACTTAGTAGCTAAGGTGAAGTCTTAAGACGTGTGAATTCTGTCAAATAGAGGGGTGAATTCTATTTTTTAGGACGTGTGAATTCTTTTTTTTGGGGCGTGTGAATTTTGAGCAACAAAATGTGAATTTTGTTTTAGAGTATGTGAATTCTGTCAAATAGAGAAGGAAAATTATGTTTTTAGGGCTTGTAAATTCTATCCAACATGGGTGAATTCTACTATATTGGATTAAATGGCTTGCAATAATGGATTAAATGGCTTGCAATGTCTTCCTTCGGTAGAAGTGTCACACCCGTCTCGGATATTTGGTATTTTAATTCACGTATTTAATTAAATTATACGTCACGGGGTTAAATTGCATGCATTGGAAGTGTGGGGACTTGTGTCTAAAGCTTTAAAACTAAAAGAACAAAAGCAATTGGAACGTCTGCCATATTTTATCCGATTTTTCCAATTGTGCCCCTCAATTGAATCACCACTGGTTTTGAGTAGAAGGGTAATTTTGTCTTTTCGACCTTGTGAAAGATGTGAATGGCATCACGCCACGTCTCCTTGCCTCTCGCTTTGTTTTGTTCGTCTGAGATTAGAGGAGAGCAGACAGAGAGAGAGAGAGATCGCGCTCCCACATCCTTCGTGATTTCTCTCTCCAGAGTGCATATCCAGCGATTCAGGTATTGGAACCTCTTCCATCTCTCCGGCGATTCAGCAGTCTTCGCACAGATAGTGATAAGAAATCTAGATCGAAATCGGAAAATGCACGAGAACAAACAA
>BPLS01027526.1:0-34112 GCA_019656275.1 Rhododendron kiyosumense
TTCTTCAGTGCCGGGTGGGCACCGAACAATTGGTGCCGAGCACGCATCTCACATTTGGACAGCCCAAATTTATTTGGGTAATTTTTAAGTGTAAAATTATCAAAACACCCCCACAAGCCTAAACGGATCTGGGCCGTTCAAAATACGTTTGGACAGTCCGTGCCCGCTCATTGAAGAATTTCTCGTTGAATGGTATTCGTTTTTTCATTAAGCGTATAAAGCAATGCTTCCTTCCTTCCTTCCTAGAACTTCAAACGCAATGATGGTCAAGGACAAGAAAGTCGACGTACGATATGGCATTTAGTACTAGAATTCCATATGAAAAGTCAATAGAAAGCTACATCCGTTCCAGTTACAAACCACGAAGATATTAGTTAGGCATGCACAAAGAAATTAACGACAATACTTCTTGATGTGTTTTGTCTTTGCCACAATTTTATCGAGTTACGAAAGACGAGTTCAATTTGAGTATGTGTTATGCCCGCTCTCTTTGAGCCTATACATCTCGAAGATTCGGACTTGTTTACCATGACACAAAACACGCACGTCGACGTCAAATCATATAGAATTAATGGACGGTAATTAGTATGGTCTAATTTTAATTAAGAGGTTCATTTCACAAAAACAAAAACACAACGGGTGCAAGTGCTTTTATCGATCCATATATATCAAATCAAACTCCTTAATTTTCTCTTTAGCGCAAAAGTGTTCTTCATTCTTGATCCTTCGTGATGACGGCCAGTTCAGATTCCCATTGCAGGCCCGGGTAATAATTTTGATGTGCATTAATTGATCTAGAAATTCGTGTATGGAAGGGAACAACGTATACGTACCCTACCCTTTACGCTACCAAGGGGCGGAGGCAGGATTTTCTAGTAGTAACTATATGTATTGTTTCTAAATCATGATTTACATGGTTGAATTACGTTGTGCATAAAACATATATAATTTATACGCAATAATGTATGTAATTAAACAAAAATGGTGTATGCACATACATAAAAGGTGGATAGGGAGAAAGAGACAAGGAAAACGAACACCTTTTAGGAAGAACTTGAGAGAACATAGCAAGTGGGCCTCTTTTTAATGAAGAATTTGAAAAAACATCACAAGTGAGCAAGTCCCGGTCTAATTGGGAATCTTAAAAATCCCTCACATGCATATACATGCATACACACACTTGCTATGTATATACATACATACATACACACACTTATATACATACATTATGCTTTTGCTTATCAACGTCAAGCAACTTATTCATTAGTCGGGGAAAAGATTTGATCACAATATACATGAAAGAACTAAAACTATCAAAAAAGACACAAGTTACTGCTAGAAGTACACGGGTTACAGATTTAAAGACACCCTAACAAAGTAAACCTACACTAAGTGCCGGTACGAGAATCTCGTCTGTGACTCAGAAGTAGAGGATCCAAAAGGACTCCCAGCTCAAACCCGAAATAAGCGCAAGGTGAATTGTCAATCGGAAGCAGAAACCCCAACTGGCACACTGACCAGCTCTTGAGAGGAAAATAGCACCAACGTCAGTGCGCATTTGCAATCACGTACAGCAAGGACGCCACCCCAAGGCAAGTCTTCGCTGACACGACAGACTTCGTTGCACGGGCTAGCATGGCAACAACAAAACCAGCCCACGCAACCACGGCGGCCATAGGTCTCAAACTCCGAACACCACACAACAACGCCACCAAAACAGATCAACTCAAAGTTATTCGCCTACCTACCACACTGATGCAGCGTAGCCTCCTTTTACAAAATTTATTGCAAGTAGAGATCAAGAACTTGCTTATGTTAAAGATTCTCTCTTTGAAACATAAACACGAATAGGTATGAATTAGAGGTACTCCATCTTTGAACACACAATATGAGAAAGTTCTCAATTTTTCATAATTCTAGACTCCATTTTAATGTTACCATACAACTTATTTTATACTAGAAAACTAAGACCGAAAATGAATCAACAAAATAGGAAGCTGAATCCCGGTGAATCGTTAATTGACTCAATAATTTCCAAAATAAAAAAGTTTGAGATATTCTCAAATCTAAATACTAGAGAATAAAAGAAAACTTGCTAAAATAAATTACACTTAAAGCGGAATATTCAAAAATAATGTATTACGATAATAATAAAACTTGATATCTATTTGTTAAGTAATAAGCTGTTTCCATTCTACATTACACACCCACCAGATCTAGGGGAGAGCCAGACCGATACACAGCCGGATCTAGGGAAGACCTAGACCGGAGGGAGAACCCACCGGAAAACCAGTCGGGGAAAAAAACCAGCAAGAAAACAACGCTAGAAAACCTCACTTTTGCCATCACCGATTGTTGCATCCACATCCACCGTCAGCCCAAGAAACATCCATAAACTGAGAAGACAAGGAGGAGCCAACCAAGATTGACCAACCGACCCATGGTTGGTAACCCGCCTGCCAGCGACCTGACACTTGAACTACCAGGCAAAAGAACTAGACAATCGACGGTTGGGGGTGGAAGGAGGAGAGGAAGAGGGGAGGGAGAGAGAGGAGAAAGGGAGGCACAGCCCCTCCCCCGTCGAAATCCTAGATCTAGTTTTTAGATAGAGAAGGGAGAGGTGTCCAATTCTGTTTTCATATACATTAATTATGCTTGATCCAACAGTTTTTCATAAAACAATAAATATATTTTAAACAAGTTGAATAGCTCCGATTATTATTGTGGGGCTCCGAACAATGAGGCATGCACCTAAGGCCCGCATTTAAGGTCATTACTAGAAGACAACTGTATATATATGTTGACAAATGTGTATATATATTGATATGTTAAAAATACCAAAACAAAGCTTGAGTCCATTCCTGAGTCGTGAGGAGAAAACCATTCACAATTGCCATCGGCGACCGGATTCAGTAACCTCTGTGATCTGACTTGGAATTAAGTTGCCCGTGAAAGACTTGCAACGACTTTTCGTAGTCTAAAGTAATCCAGGAATTTGGTGGCCTAGATATGGCTACCGACCATAAAAGCACATTTTATAGCTATAAAAGGGACAGCCATTCTGTTTAACTTGGGGCAGAGAACAAAGTCTATAATATTCTATAGTTCAGAAAAACAACAACAAAGGAATGGGTGTCGAAATCCGATCAGCGCTTATACTTGTTGGCATCGCATCGTTGTGCCTTACCCCTGTTGCATATGCGGCTACAGGGACTGCTACGTTTTACACACCTCCTTACGTCCGTAAGTGCTAGCTAGCTAGCTAAATTCATGTCTAATAATCCATATATACACATGCAAATATCTATTGTACCAGTTTCTTTGATCTTAAGGGGTGTTCAGGTTTCTGCACTTTTTCATATTATATATCATCACAATTTTTAGCAAGACAATGTAAACGCCTTCTCTTCTTCTGTTTTCTTTGAAATTCAGCTTCTTCATGCAATGGCTTTCAAAACGATGGTGTCATGATCGCCGCAGCGAGCGACGTGATATGGGACAATAGGGCAGCGTGCGGGAGAATGTACAGCGTTCGTTGCACGGGTCCTACGAACCAAGGTGTGCCACAGCCTTGCACGGGTCAAAGCGTTGTGGTTAAGATTGTGGACTACTGCCCACCAGGCTGCGCTTCAACCATTGATCTTTCACAAGAAGCTTTTGCCGTGATCGCAAACCCCGATGCCGGCAAAATCAACATTGAATATAACCAGTAAAAACCTCCGGCATCATTATATGTTATAATTTGCACATCATATGATCACCGACATAAATACATAAGCTATACTTTTGTGTATATGTGGATATACATATAGAATCTTCTTTTCTTATGTGCAAACGATGCATGTCAGAACTTTAAATCAAAATTGAGGACATTACATGAAAATGCCAAATGGACGAAAATATTTAAAAATAAAAAATCATAGGTTGACAATATATAGTTGAAGAAATACTGTTGGGGTTATATAGTACATCAGTTTTTTCCTTTTCACAAATGGAGTCTTTGTAATCTTTATTCAACGATTAATAAAAAAAATTTGCCGTTCAGAAAAAAAAAGGATTATTTAATATGGTATATAGTACATGGTTGTGGATTATTATTTAATGATTTGCATTTTCGTTTTCTTGCATTTGCAGGGTCTAAGGGTCTACTCGATTGAGAGAGCTTTGGAAGGGGGAGTTGCCTCTAATTAATATCCTAAATAAGAAGCACATCTTGCAATATTTGTATGGTTGCATGGGTGATGTTGAGCCAATGTAATAGCTATATGTGATGCTTGTGTTGGTTGAATAAAAACAACTCTTTCAAAGCTTCAAATGGTATTCATAAAATTTGTAAGGGAAGGTTATTAATTTAAATTTTATTTTTGGTAGAATTTAGCATGTTCGTTAATTGGATCGCCAAAATCACTGCGCACGGCAACCTAATTTTTTTTAGCTATCTCTCCCTACTCATTACTTTCAAAAACCTCATTCAAAATTCAAACCGAACAGGGTCATGTGCATGTGCTATTTTAAAAATGGAAAATTTAAATTAATGAATTCGTTTTGAGATGGGAGTGTCGTAAGGTCAAAGGGAAATGATACAAGGAATTGGGGATGACAATTCTCGAAAGGGAAATTTGTCGGACACTGACAATTCTCGAACTCAGAAACGTGAGAAAACACTCAATCGGGGATGACGGTGAGGTATACCAACATCTCCCGCAATTGGCAAAAATGAATTAAATTCAACGATTTGCTTAGATACACCTGTAAATCTATATATAAAATGCTATGCCCACTGATGGCCACGCGCAGCCCAATATGGGTCCCATATAGCAAATTCGAACCGTTCAATAATTTTAGAAAAGAAATTGAGTGGCCCTGCGAAAAATCGGCTTACTTCGATATGTAGGTGTTCGATCCAATCTTTTCATTTTCCATTCATATTATAGGTCCACTGGGTTTTTTTTTTAAATTTTTTTTTTTTTTGAAAATCTTGGATTTTTCGTTTGGGACTTGTAGTGGGTCCCGCATGACCGTTACAATAATTTGTCCCCACACTCTTCTGTTTTATAATAGAAATGAGAATGTTTTTCAAAGTAATGCTAGAGAGGGGTGACCTCTCTATATGAAATTTCTGAATCTGCCATGAACTACGATGCGTTCTTCAGTTGCTCCTAGTTATTCTAAACGATAGTCGATCTTGTTAGTGGTTAATTAGTGAATTGTACTTTTAGCTTTTTGTAAAAAAAAATTGGGCTTAATCATTCATCTCAATGAGGGTGATCACTGCCTTTCAAGAAAAAAAAAAAAAAAGGGGTGATCACCGAAATAGAAAAACATGAACCAAAGTTAAAAAAGATTCTAATAAGACGACCATAAAAATATTGAAGACACCTATTCCAAACTTTGCCCGAGTTGAACGCACTTTTAGCTTTTGCTTGTCAAACACTCAATAGCAAAGGGAAGGGGAAAGGAAAGCTAAAGGGATTCGTAGTTTCACACCATTATGTAAATAGGCAGACTATATGTAGTATTAGATGATTCCTTTGGTACAGTACAGATGACAACATTACAACATTATCTTTGTTCTTATACATAGGAAACAGAGTGTGTTCATATAAGATGGTCCGAACACTTGAGTTATAATTAAAAATAGTACACCTAAGTTAACGGCATGCCTGGCGGTGCTTTTGTGGCCGGATACTTTCTTCAACTAGCTGCCATACTTTTCAGCTGCGATTTCGATCTCTAACTGGATTATCAACAAATAAGATGCCACCATACTTTTTCGCCGCCTTGTAACAATCAATAGGCTGATCTCTTGCGCGATAATCGACAACCAAGACGCCACCGAATTTTTCCGCAGCTTTGTTGCAATCAATAACTTGATCATCTCTTGCTTGATGGGGAACTTGAGCTGGATTGAAAGGAGGATTCCGTTGTGGCTTATAATTGGAATCCTCCAGTTTGAAGCCTCCAACCCCAAGCTTAACTTGCTCAGCTGGTGCCGCCATTTTCTCTTGACCTCGCCTACTTTGCATTTTAGCCTCTGCCTTGTTTTGTGTTACACAAGAAAGCATGTACGCAATTGCCCTTTTATAGTACCGGTGCTCCTCTGATCCCACCTTATCCTAATGGGATCAGCTCCCCTTTATATATACGTCATCCCTCGATACCCTTCCGCACTCTTATTTTATGGGTCCATCAAGGACCGACAAAAAAACATGATTCCAATCATTCATCTTGTAGAATACGAGAAAAAGAATACGTTTCTAAAGTATTAGTTTGGTCGAACATTGACAGACGTATGAACAAATAGCGTTTTATTGTGTAAAGCGAATAGCAAATATATTTTTAAACTAAAATATTACAATCAACCGTTGTTTACGTAGCTATCGATCTGTTATTATCAAGTAAATCTTGTGCAAATATATGTTTCTCTATGTGTTCTGCGAGTTGAACGATCTATGTGTTCTGCGAGTTGAACGATTTAGATCATGTTTGTGGTTTCGGATAAGCCCACAGAATATGAGGGATGTTAGGGATATGGACATGAGCCGATCCCTATGGTACTAATCTTGATTGTGATCTACTTTCGGTGGCCTCTCCATATATGGGTTTTGCCAAATAGATATATTCCTGTCTATCTTCGGGGGCAACAAATCTGATTCCAATTGTGGATATGGAGTAAAGAGGGTGTTCCAATTTCCCTTATTTTTGAAAAAGTTCTTCTTTTCTAAATTTCAAACTCAAATATAATAAAAATGAAAAATATTTTTTTGGTTTTTTTTGCACCGTTTAAAAGATCTCAATGAGATTTATCAAATAAGATTCATATTAGTAGAAAAATTATTTCCATAAATACATGATTTTTTACCTTAAAATTTTCCTTCTTTTTCAAAAACTCACTTTTTAAAAAAGTGGAACGGCATCTAGTAAGCAAAGAAAAGTGGAATAAGGAATAAAGAGGTGGAAGTATTATTTCGAATATTGTTCTGAGGAGATACCAATATTATTTAATTCTTTTGAATGATAATAGGAAAAATATTCTTGGTCAAAATATTCTTGAGATTTGGCTAGATGTTGGCCCTACCCATTTAGCCTACTTAACTGCTAAGCATTATCCCAAAAACAAAACCCGGAAACAAATGGGAAAATCAAATAGGTACGTAGCCATAAAAATGTTGCATAGTTATCAAGGTATTAGTACTTGTCCGTGCCTACGGTACTACGCACTCCGGTTGGAATTACCTGTGCCTATGGCACTTGCTAGCTAGTGGCTCAAATACTAAATCGATTTATTAGTGTGTAGTATGTGATCCCCTACTTAGTGGCACGAAAGAGAATTATTCGTGCTTACGGTATTCCTCAACTAAACTTTTAAGCCAGCTATAAAGGACTATCAATTTGCATATAGGATTTTGGAATTGGAAGATCAGTGGCATTTGTGCAATTACTATAAAGAATGTGGGTACTTACATTACATTTACAAATTTCTTTGTCAACCCTTGAATCAAATGAATCTCAATCATTTTTCAACTTATATTTGTGTGGTTCTCATACCCTTATGTTTAATTAGGTAGATTGCTAAACGGATATGTATAGTCTTAATTATCTGTGAGATTTGGTTGAGGAGAAATATAGTTTTCATAATCAAAGTGATTTTCTCATGACTTGATGCATTAGGATTTGGATCTAGTGCTGATAAATTTCTATTTAAAAATTGTGATGTTTAAATAAGTGATTAGTCTCATGTCAAGTATTTAACATCTATTTATCATAATTCTCACATGAAATGTTTCTGACCGTTACTTTGATCAGGACACGGCAAGTAAAGACGGATCCAGGGACGCTACCGAGCGTACCCTGCCTAGCACACTGCCAAGCAAAGAAACGGCATTGTTTCCAATATTGTATTTCGGATTTGGTATTGTAATATACTTTACGGTATTTTGATTTGGTGAAGTGATCAGTAGTAGTGGGCCACTGTGATGTGTAACGCTAATGAGTGATCAACGAGCAAGTTTTTGACAATGCATGTGCTATCATATATATCTCAGACAAAGAATTGAAGACAATGAATGACAGTGGCTAAAGAATACGTACATTTTTTTTGGACCAGCATACAAATTGATTTCATGAGAGCGATTATAACATACTGCATCAACCGCGAAATCGTATAGCAGTAGAAGCCCTTTCTTAAGAATACTTGAAAATTCAGAATAAGATAACAAAGCAATCTTTGTATGGGATGTACATATACAAATTTATAAGGGGAGTGATTTTCACACTCTCCTTTTTGATATTCACACTCCCTTTTTCTTTAGAAATTAAAGTGTGTGTATTTTTTCTTACTAAAAGACAAAAAAAAAAAAAGGGAATCGTGTTGTGGATATCAAAAAAGAAAGGGTGAAAATCATTTCTCATTTATAATTAGTGAAGATATAAAAACAAGAGCGAGGCTTTTATACAAAAGTTCTTCTCACTAGTTTCTCAACAAAATTATTTAGGTTATTTTTTTGCAAAACGATTTTTGTGTACTTTTATCAGCAAAAAATATTTTATAAATCTTTAAAAAAGATTACAAAGATTTAACGAATCACGGGTTTACTGGCATACGCCACCCAAGAACTAAACTCAAAGGAAGGCAAGTAGCCAACCAAAGCACCACATGCAGAGAAAAAAAATACCGAAACATCCGCTTAAACAAACCAAACAACCAGAATAACCTAAGACCAAAGGAAAGAAACCGAAACTCAAGAGAGCAAACCGAAAGGACAAAGCTGAAACCAAAGGCCAAGGGTATTTACAAAGAGAACCCATTCCATTGTGTTTTCAATTACAATTTTGTTCTTCTACGAGATTTGGTAAATACCAAGCGTTTGGTTAAGTTTGTGTTTAACTGGTCTATCTGTGTGTACCAGTTGGGTCTGAACTTGTGGTGAGAAAAGCATTGTTATAAAGGAGTGTTGCGTCCGGTGAAACCAACAACTCTTTTGTAATATTTGAGAGCATATGGAATACCAGTATTTGTTCAAGAGAATCATACATTGGATAGTGGACTAAGCAATTTGCTGAACTACAATAAAATTAATTTTTAGCCTTCCTATTAATTAAGTATTTCTTTGCTGCCACTTGTTCTTTTTTTGCTCGGCAAACGAAATTTTTGTAAACTCGAAAGGGATACATCGAGGGAGCGAAAGAAAATAAAATAAAACAAACATCCAACGGATAGTTGGATGTAAACACACCTAAATCTAAATTAAAATTCACCTTTCGGATTGCATCGAGATATCCCTTAAAATCCTCAACCGTATAAACCTTAATGTCAATTTTTAACTTCATCCACATCGCAATTCTGGTTTTGACAAGCTCCCCAACTTCCCCCACTCCCGTTGCTACTTGTTCTTGATTTAGTACTACCTAATTTGATTGGCAAAAGAAAGAATTATCTTTTTCAGTCTCCCCCTCTAGATCGCAATATCACTCTTTAATGCATTCCTAGCAAATGTGTATACCAATTGTCTATGAAAGTTTGTGAAAAAAAGAGAGGTATACTACTGACAAACGCAAAATTCAAACTAAGAAAATTTTCAAACCAATTATTGATGGTTTGAATAGCTAAGATAAAATTATTTTACTGACTAGGGAAACAGTGATATACTTGTTCAGAACTTGTAAGAGTCAAAGTATGTACTATTTTCTAAATATTCACCAAAATTTATATAGAATACTTCATAGTACATCGAAATTAGTGAAGGTTGCGACTCTTGTTCTGCTAGCCTTGCCTCTATTTGCTCCTCAATAAGCATTGAAATGTTCTCATAAAATTCCAAAATTATACCTTAGTATTTGTCACTTCTTTGTCTCCCTCAATTGAAAAATCTCGTATGCAACCCTTAATTTTGATCAAATTCTTCCAAATATTTTACATTTCTTTGATCAAAACTTTTGTGCTTCATGCTGATCTTCATCCGAGGACTTTTTGTTTGAAGTGGTTTTAGATTGGGAACAATCTGCTCCTTAGCTTTTGGTGCAATATATGCTGTCATTCTCTCATGCTATTGGAATCAGATTGTGAAGCTCCTGGTTATGGAGTCCTTTCCTTGGGGGCTTCATTCAATTTCTTATCCGACGTATTTTCTTATTTCATTTTTCCTTTTTTGTTTCTGGCCTTTCTCTATGATTCAAATCTTTTTTGTATAGAGTTGGTGCCACCTCGATATACCCTTTGTCGAGTTTGAAAAAAATCTTCTTTGCCGATCAAAATTAAAAAATGAGGGGCTAGGACTGGTAGAAATGAAGTCATGGGAGGAACTCCGGGAAAATATGAGTGCAATGAAAGTGTGGGAGGGAGGCTTGGGAGGGACATCAGTAGAAGAAAGTGCTAAGAAATTAGGAATTTCAGAAGCTAAGTTTGTGTAAAATGTATAATACGGAGTAAGTTTAAGATAGCTAAAATAAGAACGAAAGCTATAAAAATAAGTTTGCGTAAAATGTTTAATAAGTTTAACATATTATGAGTGCAAGTTTGTAAATTTTAATACAACGGCAGTTAAATTATGAGTACAAGTTTGTAAATTTTAATATAACGGCATTAACTTTTATATATAGTGTAAAATATATAATAAGTTTGATATATTTTATGAATACAATTAAGTTTGTGTGTTTTAAGTTAGAAATTTGTTCTTCTATGCGATTTGGTAAATACCAAGTGTTTGATTAAGTTTATGTTTAACTGGTCTGTGTGTACCGGTTGGGTTCGAACTTGTGGTTAAAAAAGCATTGTTATAAATAAGTGTTGGTTCCGGTGAAACCAAATCTTTGGTAAGATTTGAGAACATATATATGGGGGATACCGGCCAGTGTTTGTTCAAACTCAAAATTCATAAGCAAGCAAAATTTTCAAACCAATTATTGATGGTTTGAATAGCTAAGATAAAAATTTTACTGACTAGGGAATTGATGATATACTTCTTTCGAACTTGTAAGCTAGAGTCAAAGTACGTACTAATTTTTAAATATAGTAAATTAGAGGCCGGTCACCTTTTTTAGGTTCGGTTTGAACCCAACCCTAAAATATTTTTCCAAATCTGGATAGGTTCGGTTATGTTGCTTAATGTCCTTTTTGCCCACAAAGACTCAGTCCACGTTAAAGACAAAAACGGAACCCCCTCCCCTCTGTCTCGCCCCTGTCTCCAATACCTCTCTCTCTCCACCGATGGAGCAGCGCCGACTTAGAAAACGTCGCTGTCGTGTCACCACCACCGCCCCGTTCTTCGTCGCCTCCTTGACTTGATCCATCTTCTCCTCCTTCTCGACGTTCCTCTTCTCACTGATCTGCAGCACCCTATTGTTCTCACCCTCCCCTCATCATCGCTCCTGCCGCCGCCGCCCCTCAACCGGCACAAGTTCATCCTCCTGGTGTCACCGCTCCCAATTCGCCGCACCAACCTGAAGTCCCTAAGCCCCAGCGCAACCGCCGCCGTTTGGATCGCCAAACATGAGGAGTCTGACGACCGGCGGGGTTCAGAGATGAATTGTTCTTCGGGAAGGACTCCGATCTGATCAGGCTGAGGTTTTCGAACGGCAATCTGTTGAAACTCATGCAACTGTTGATGCTACTGTAGCGTTATTCAATTTATATTAAAATAGTGAAGTTCATTCTTTGGATTAAAGAATAAATTAGATTGATTTTGTCAGTCATCTTGTTTGTTCCAACTTTCTTTGCTCAGTGATGATTGTTTGTTGTTCCCGAACTGTGTTTGTATTTTTTCATGGGAACGCTACTGTAGTATATTTTTCTATGGAAACTGTCCATGAGAATTATATATTTTCTATAAGAATTGTGAATTTTTTGTAAGAACTCCCTATGAGAACTGTGTATTTTTATATAAGAACTGTATATTTTCTATAAGTACTGTGTTTTTCCTATGAAAACTGTTCTTTTTGCTATGAGAATTGTTATTGTTTATGATGATTGTCTATGAGAATTGTGTATTTTTCTATGTGAATTGTGTATTTTCTATGAGAACTATGTATTTTAATGTGTGGTGAAGCTATTTCAACGGTGTATTTTTTAATTCACATAACCATTTCACATGAGAACTGTTATTGTCCATGATGATTGTCTATGAGAACTATGTATTTTTCTATGGGAACTGTCTATGAGAATTGTGTATTTTATATGAGAACTATATATTTTCTATGAGAATTGTGTTTTTTTTCTATAAGAACTGTTATTGTCCATAATAATTGTGTATGAGAACTGTATATTTTTCTATGAGAACAATGTATTTTCTATGAGAACTGTATATTTTAGTTTGTGGTAAGGCTATTTGAACGGTGTATTTTTCAGTTCACATAGCCATTTCACGTGAGAACTGTGTTTTTTCTATAAAAATTGTGTTTTTTTTATGAGAATTGTTATTGTCCATGATGATTATTTATGAGAACTGTGTATTTTTTGTGAGAACTCCCTATGAGAACTGTATATTTTCGATGAAAACTGTGTTTTTTCTACGAAAATTGTGTTTTTTCTATAAGAACTATTATTGTCCTTGATGATTGTCTATGAGAATTGTGTATTTTTCTACGAGAATTATGTATTTTCTATGAGAACTGTGTTTTTTAGTGTGTGGTGAGGTTATTTGAACTATGTGTTTTGCAGTTCACATAGCCATTTCACATGAGAAATGTCTATGAGAACTCTGTTTTTTCTATGAAAATTGTATTTTTTCTATGAGAATTAAATATTTTTTTATGAGAACTGTGTATTATCTATGCGAACTGTCTATTAAAACCATATATTTTCTATGAGAACTATATATATTTTATGAAAATTGTGTATTTTAGTGTGTGGTAAGACTATGTGAACTGTGGATTTTTCAGTTCACATAGTCAATTCACATAACCAGTTCACAAAGTTAGTTCTCTATGAGAATAGTCACTTCTCATAGCCAATTCTCATAGAAGTGACTATGAAAATTGGCAGTTCTCATAGAACTGACTATGAGAATTGACAGTTCTGATAGCTAGTTCACACAACTAAGGGTATTTTTGTCCGAAACAGTTTTCATAGGGACAGTTCTCATAGAAATAGTTCTCATAGACAATTCTCATATAAACAATTCTCATAGAATTTTCTCATAGCAAATGGTATTTTTTTAATCTTTCATAATTTCATATTCAATATGGATCTTGTTTAGTAGATATCGTTGAGTAGGTTCCAAAAATATAATTTTTTGTAAAAATGAATATCTACAACAAAAGATATGATTTTTTGAAATTTAAACAATGTTTTAATGGTGCACCAGTGCTCATGGAGTATTGGATAATTTTTCTATACTAGATGCTCTCTAGTTCTGTGCGCTGATGCACATGAAGGGGCATGCTTGGAATAAAAAATATAAATAATTGTACAGGACTAAATGAAGACCGAGCCTAAGTTTTTGGGCCGGCCTAAAAATTCCCCTTTTAAATATTCATCAAAATTTTATATAGTATACTTTGTGGTACATCGAAATTTGAGTAGGGTCGCGACTCTTTTTCGCCTAGCCTCTGCCTACCCCTCTTGTCACTTCTTTGACTCCCTCAATTGATTCATACGCAACTTCGTCCAAATTTTACATTTCTTTGATCAAAACTTTTGTTTTCACATTTTCTTGTTATATATTCTTTTTTTTAAGAAAATAGAGTCTCTTATTGCTTGGGAGTGAAATTGTTATAATAACTTAATAATATTTGGGACCTCCCCACTCATTGTCAATTAGTTCTTAGTTGGATATAAAATTTCACATGGTGTCAGAGCATGGTCCATTCTACCCCACATGTAAAAAATTTACAATCTACACCCCGCGATAACAAACCAGCAAAAGGCTGCACGATGATAGGAATCCAAAAAGTGATCACACATGTCAGACCTCAAATGCGGCTGCACGTGAGGGATGATGTTAAGAAAATAGAGTCTCACATTACTTGAAAATTGAATAGATGATCACTTAATAACATTTGGAACATTTCCCACTCAAAGCCTATTAATTCTGAATTGGATATAAAGTTCCACATGGTAACTTCAGCATTTGGTTAATTGATTGAGATAGAGCTGTGTAGTTAGCCATACAAATCCCAACAAATCCTATTCACCTGCCATGCATTAAACAACTCTTTGCCCCATGTGCTTATCAAAGAGCTTTGAATAATCAATAGCAACTAGGTATCCAAACCCTGTATAGATAATACATTCCATTTATAGAATTACATAAACAACTCCAAGACAAGCAAAAAGAAACATTTTAGATTAGATGTGACCTTGTACTCGATGAAAGTATTTCCACAATGGTAGTATTTTACTTTAACAGTACCTGTCATTCAATTTTTTATAGAAGATGTGACATGCGGGAGTCACATTATTGATCCCACTTGATTTTAAAGGTTTTGTTTACGGTGACTGGTCTTCAAACAAAATACCTAGAATTAGTTGCCCAAATCTCCTAAAATGAATACAAAAAGAGATCATGGAGATCGACGTAGTGGAAGAGAATTTGGTAATTCAAATCCCCTAAAATGAATACAAAAAGAGATCAAGGAGATCGACGTAGTGGAAGAGAATTTGGTAACTCAAATATCCTGAAATGAATACAAAAAGAGATCATGGCAAATTAGTGGAAGAGAATTTGGTAACTCAAATTAGTTGCCCAAATCTCCGGAAATGAATACAAAAAGTGATCATGGAGAATTAGTGGAAGAGAATTTGGTAACTCCATCATTAGCCCATGCATGAAACTAGAAGCATATAAAAAATAAATCAAGAATGAATATATATATATATATATATATATATATATATATATATGTATGTGTGTGCTTAAAACCGCAACCTATCCTCTAATAAGGTTTGCACCCGAGCAAAGGGCTAGGTCGTCGATAGCATATAAACCGGAAAGACCGGGATCGTTCCCACAGAGAAGTCGTCTTTAGCAAATTTGGATTAGGTGGTAAGTATGTAACCAGGCTTTCAAGCAGCCAACTTTGGTGATGATTTGATTAACGGAAATGAACTTGAAATTAAACTAGATTAAAGAGGGTCGAGTCAAAGGGATTGATTTACCCACGACTTAGCCACAAAACGGTTCCTTCATCTAACTCATGAGTGAACCGAAACCGTCCGGAATCCACTTGAAGAATTAACAACTGAAGACTACTTGTAACTCAACTCAAGGCATTAATTCAAACTGAACTCATTTAACGCAAGTGAGAGACGAAAATGGATCGTTCGCACGCGTAGGATTATCAAGCTCGTAGCACAAGGCGATAAACTTCATTGATCAAAGAAGCCACCAACCCCATGATCAAAACTAGAAATCATGAGTTTAATTCATTCAAAACCTTGAAATCGAACTAAAGTTTAAGCGAAACCATTTAAACGACTAATTCGTAGGGTTCATCTCACCCCATGCCCAAACCAATTAACTACTCACACATAGGAAAAAGACTAGAAATCATACTCAAGGAAGCAAACATGATTAACCGATAGAAATGAAAATAAACTTGATTTATACGAAGATCCAACTAGTAGCTACAACATTAATAAACGAGAAAACAATAAACGAACTAAACTTACTTGAGTTGTTAAGGAATTAAAGACAAAAACTTGAAAGCAATGAAAATGGAGTTCTAGGAATAAAAAGACTTAAAACATAAATATCTACCTATTCTATTTATATATGAGGGAGAGAGAGAGAGAGGCCTATTTATACAAGGCAGCCTTTTCTCTCCTCAAAATATCCCTGAACTTGCCAAAAGTGGCAAGTATTCCATAAATGGAAAGTCCAAAAAGCAGTAAAAATATCTGCTGGAGACCAATGTTATCGATACCATAAGCAAAGATATCGATAACATTCTTCAAATATTCCCCCGGAGAAGCAAGTTATCGATAACTCCAACCAATGTTATCGATACCCTCAAGTCTGGACAACTTCTGGACCAAAATGGAACCAATGTTATCGATAACAAATGGAATGTTATCGATAACATTCTTCAAAACGTCAAAATAGGACCAATGTTATCGATAACAAATGGAATGTTATCGATAACATTCTTCAAAACTGCAGATTTCAGGTTGGCTCTTCAGCTTCAGCAAACAGCTCTCAGCACTTCACAGCTTCTCAGCACTTCACAGCTTCTCAGCACTTATTTTCATTCTCTAAAGTTAAGTAAATGCTACATTTTAAACCTTTCTTTTACCTTTCCTTTACTTTAATTTATTTAATGAAAATAAGAAAGTACCCCCCATTTGGAAACAATGGCATTACCAGAATTTCAAGATTCAATTTAAATCAAAATGTCAACCCCCCACTTTTAGTACAAAACGGAAAACTGCACGTTTTTCTCAAGAGAAAATGGCTCGAAACATGACCTTGCTCTTCAAATTAAACCTTGTAACTTTGTAGTTACTCTTAGAAAAATTCAAGGATCAATTACCGCCATTTTTTATCTCGAAAATCGAAACTTTTTCAGAAAGTCATTTTTCCATACTTAGACAGATTTTAGGGGGCCGACAGGGTCTTCGGGTACTTAGAAGCCTCCGGAGCATTCCTTGGCCTTCAAACGTGCCTTATTTGCACGTTTTACCTGAAACTACTCAAAACACACCTTACGTGCAACATTGCATAAAAACGACAATAAATATGTACAAACACAACATGCTAGAGGACTTAAGCACCAACAATATGCATTATTGGGTGCTTATCAATATGTGTGTGTGTGTGTGCGCGCGCGTACTATGTGAGTTTGATCCGGCTCTGATCGGGTTCCTTGCTAGGGAACGATGGAATTAGTTTTCAAGAATTAATCGAGGTCCGTAAGTTGACCCGACCACCATAAATTATTAAAAAAAGAATTCAAACAATATAATCTAAAGGGTAATTGCAAGATGTTAAATGAGCCAAACCAAATAATGCATGGGTTTTCCAAGCTTGATAGAAAAGTTGATGCTCAACTTTTAACTCGAACAAAAAAATTCCCTAATTTGTTAACAAATTTATAACTTACTACTTGCTTCAATTACTTAGATAACTTTTATCTTAAGGAACATAAGGAATTATATTAATTGCATGGTCCCCATTCGCTAATAAGGAAAAAATTGAGAAAAATAAATCTCGTGGGAGTTCTCGACCCATATATTACTTACATACACAATACCATATTATCATCAGAGCCTATAAGACCAAGAAAAACTTAGAGACCTTGACCCTACAGACAACCCAAACTGGGATACCACACTTCATTTCAGGCTCCATTCAATTATTAGGAATCCTACATGAGAAGTATGTCTTTGCAAGAAGTTATAAATAGAAAATAGTTATTTTTCTGTATGTGTTCAGTTGACAAATATTTTGCAAGAAAAACGAAACTCTATCTTTTGCAGGATCTATTTTGCAATAAAGTGTCCCAATAGAAAAGTTAAAGTTAATTATAAGCCCCTTGGTAGTTGGTAACTCATACAAAATATCATGTAACGGTAAAATTTTGCTACAATACATTTAACATAAAAAGATTTGATCTCTTAAGTATTGAAGTTAAATAACCACCATGAATGATTAAAAGTTATTTGTGTTTGCCATTGTCGTCTGGTTCATTAAAGTTGGATCATTAAAAATGTTGACCAGCCGTTTTTAGTGGAAAGTCAACCCAATCCGATAAATATGGTTTTGGTTATGGTTTAAATAAATAAAAAATGCTGATTTAGGTTACGGTTTGATTTTAATTGGTTTCGATTTTACCTATAACCAGTCCGAATTGACTCATTGCCATCCCTATCCCGCGGCTCAAAAGTTTGGCTCTGTCACCGCTCTCAGTGAACAAAACAAATATTACATGGATTGAAAATTTACATTGAACAAAAAAATGTCCTCCTCATGAAAAGTCTTTTTTTTAGTTATAGATAGATTCTTGTCAACCCCAACATTTGGCTAATTGAGAGAGAGAGAGAGAGAGAGAGAGAGAGAGAGAGAGAGAGCAGCACTTACACATCACATTTAACAAGTACTCTTTGTCTCAAGTGCTTACATGCATAGCAATCGGTCTTTGAATAATAAAATTATATTCGCCTTCCACATGAAATTTTTTAAGTTAGTTCTTTAGCTATAAAAGGGGCATCCCTCCTCTAAACTTTGTGCATTGAAAAACAATTTGTAGTCCTTTCTAGAGGTGTTTGGTCGGAAGAAAAGAGAAAAAGGTTGAAATGGGTGGCAAAATGCTAATTTCAATAATGGTGGTCATATCAATCTACCTTGTTCCGGTGACATATGCACAATATATGTACTCGAGGTCTAATGGGACTGCTTCAGTCAGGCCTGCCCCTTATGCTGGTAAGTGTTAGATTTCATAATGTCTAATGATGCATGTAATTGTATAGATTTGGAATAGTAAAGTTGAGCTCCAAAAATGGGAAAACGATGAATAGTTGGAATGAACAATGTTCTTGTATTTAGGCGCAATTTATTTAGAGAAAATAATGGGTGGGTGAAAAAAAATATTTTTGAGTGGCACATGGTGATCTCAAAAGTTGCACCTATTTTACTCTGTTTAGTAATTTGGTCTGCTAGCTAGTTCGTTCTTTGTTCCGTCCAGTGTTCCTTTCAATGTTTCTACTTTACTACTGTATTAATCATTCATAGATATCTTAACTTGCATAACTAAGTCGTGTTGTACAATATCCTCTTTCTATCCCTAAATAATGGATGATCATTTTGACCTTTTTTTGTCCCAAATTATTTTGCCATTTTAAAATATAAAAGAGACAATGCTCTTCAAATTCCTCTCTCATAGAAAGAGCTCTTTTTCTTTCCATTTTTTTGGAAGCGTAAGAATTCATTGATAAAAGATATTACAACTTATCATGCATCTAATACAACTGGTGAAAAACATAATGCACGCATTAAAGACAAATAACACATCCAAATTAATTAAATAAAGGATACATCCAATAATAAATTAATCGGACAGTTAAATGTCGGAGCAGCGCATGCAGGTTGCCAATGAGCAGCTGTCATGGTAGTGTGAAAACTTTATACCCATCTCAAATAAATTGGCAATGAGTGAAGAGATTCCAAATATTACTAAGTGATCACACATTCTACTTCCAAGTAATGTGGGACTACGTACATTTCCTTAATATCCCTCCTCACGTGCAGCCACTTTTTGAAGTTTGTCACGTATAGCCTCTTTTTGGGTCTACCATCATGTTGCATTTTTACTGGTCTGTCATCGCAGAATGTGAATTGTAAATTTTTTAAAATATAGGGTGGAATGGGCCCCGCTCTGATTGAATTCAATCTTCATCAAAAATATTTTTGTAGAGAGAGAGGAAGAAGATAATTTTTTTTGTATTGATCGATCTTGGCTCTTACAGAGGAGCAGATGTACATATACAACTGAAAATGAGGACAGTTGTACTCCAGTACTCCACTAACATATTAACCTAACTAACTGTCTTAACAAACAACTAATTAACAGACTAACCTAATGAGCTTTACTAACAGGAGATGCTCTTTAAACAAGGTTTTAAATCGTGGTGTCGGAAACGTACCGGTATTGATGACGTATACGGTCATACATCCAACCACATCGTTCCAAATTGGCCAATACATAAGTAAATAATGGCCGATATAGAAGATTCAAAATCCCGTTACGTAACGGCATTAATTTAAAACTCTGTTTAGAATCCTTAAAATATACGGTTTTGCTAATCTTCGCCTACTAGGCGGAAGATAATATACATATAATTCGAAATAAGTTAGGATATTAATGCATATCTCACGTATATTAATAAACTTCCACAAATATTAATACACATTTTCTCGGATATCAATGCACTTTTTTATATCCTATTCCTTTGGGCGGATGTTAGAATAATCCTAAAATATATAGTCATCCTTTTGGGGACACAACTAGCTAGCTAGTACTAACTCCGTCCCAAATTGCTGGTCTTTTTTCCTTTTATGAATGTCCCAAAATGAATGTTCATTTTGAAAAGTCAAAATAAAAAGTTGTGCAACATTACTCTTTTTTGTTTACATTAATTGTCATGTCAAAGTATAAAGTAAAGACAAATTGCAAAAGTCAATATCAACTATGTTTCTCATCATTTTACTCATAAAAACTTGCTTCCTCAAAAGAGATAAGCAAATTGGGATAGAGAGTAATAATTTTGACTCATAGATGCATGGGAATATGGGATCGAGACAGGGAAAAGGGTTTCAACTTTCGTAACAGGATTCCCTCTTCACTTCCTAATAATACATCAACGCATATATATATGCCACATCTCGAAACCTTTGATGCTCAACTTTTATACGCAGGCGTTCCATTTTTATTGTGAAATTATTAGTAATTTCTTGTATAAAGTGGAGCGCCTACGTATAAAAGTGGAGCACCAAAATCAATTTAAAGAAATACTATGGGGGTGTTCCGCTTTTGCCCCTTAAAAATAAGTATTTTTTTTGTAATTTTCAAGGTTAAAAATAATAAGTCTATTGAAATAAAAAAAAAAATGCAATACGGAACTTTTCATCAAACTCTACAAAAAAATATGTATATATTTTGGTAAGCTCATTACGTTAAACTTGAAAATATGTTGTTATTTTTTAAGTATTTATTTGAGAAGGTGGAACAGGGTCTAACTCGTAAAACCTTCTTTTTTCTCAGATAGGTCATGCCCTAATGACACGATCAGCGACCTCAATAATCCCTACGTCGCCATAGCAGGCGACGCTGTATGGGAAGGGCCCCAAACATGCGGCACGAAATACTGTATATATTGCACTGGTTCTACGATCCAGGGTCTGCCTTGCCCGTGCACTGGTCAAAGTGTTGTTGTTACGATTGTGGAACATTGCCTTACATCAATTACCTGCAGCGTCAACGGCAACTTCAATACCTTCCAACTTTCTCAAGAAGCTTTCCTCAAAATTGCAGACCCCACTTATCCAAATATCACAATTGAATACGAGAGGTAAACGCTCGAAACTATATTATTTGGTGCACATGATCGAGGATCACTGAACATTCATTATTTGTGCATGCATAACCTATCTGTCTATCGATACTATGCAGAAACGTAAAATAACTTTTCTTGAAAAGTGAGTGAACAAATAAAATAATTTTTATTTGTTCACCAATCTTGAAAAGTGGATGAACATTACCCACTATGTTCCCCGTCCTATTTCGATAATTACAAACGGTTCATCTTTGGAAGATGATATTTTTTTCTCTCTGCAAATCAAAAAACCATTTCATTCGGATATCAATAAATGCTTGATAAAATCACCCAAGTTAGAATTTTGTAGGAATTTAAACTGAAAATTGTGTGATTTAAACAAGCAGTTACGAATTTATTATTGTGCTGATTTTTTGGAGGGTCAGTTAAAACATCATATTGTAAAAGAGATGAACTGTTATAATTATCAAAATAGAACATAGAACATGGTGAGTAATGTTCACTTATTTTTAAAAGTGAGTGAACAAAATTGATTCATGTGCTATCAACTCCTAAAATGGAAACATGTATAGAATGTTAGTTGAAAATGAGTACTTAATAGAAGGAGAAGATACCAGTAAAAACTTATGGGTCCGTAAAAACGAAAAATACAAAATAACATGCGACGACATCATTTTTGTGTTAACGCAAATGGAGAGTTTTTTTTTTTTTTTTGAAAGGCGAAAAAATTTATTAATCTTTGAAAACAAATTACAAATATTAAAAGGACCCTAAGCAGTATTAAGCCGGAGAAAAAGAAAACCTGCATGGGGAAACAACAAACTCCAGCAATCATATGCCGATAAGGACCCAAAGGGAGGGGAAACAATCCAAAATCAAAAGTTGGCAAGAAGCCAACAATGACAGAGCACCATCCATCCCGAATAGACTCCTGAAGCCTAAGACCCAAAACAACTCACCCAAAAGAGATACATCCAAAGGCCCAAAACAACACCCTAAAGAGATACATCCAAAGATCCAAAAAAGAAACACCCCATCCAAAGCCTGATGCCTAAGACCCAAAACAACACCCTACAGGGATACATCCAAATATCCGAAAAGGGAACACCCCACCCAATAAGGCACCTAAGAGCCAATCAATGGATGAGAAGCATGACCCTTTGCCCGTTCCTCATCTTTGGCTTCCATAATTGCAATTCTTCGAATGACATCCTCCTCATCGCCCATGTAACTAAGGCCCATGATCTTGTTTACCTCCCAAATAGCCTGAGCCTCATCAAGGTGAGTCCTACTGATCCCTTCAGAAGAAATTGGTAAAGCAGCAGCTGCAACAGCGGATCTAAACAGAACACAACTTTGCTTCTTTTTTCCAACTTTCTTCTTGGTTTTTGGAATGCCTAAGATTTGTTCAATCGACTTCTGCTTCCATTTTCCTTTCTCAGAATTCTTAACCTCTTTCCCCTCTGCATCAGCATTGAGATCCACACATATCTGGATACCATCTAGACTCTAGAGAATTGACCACATCCTCATTAGTTATAAAGCCCACTTCTGAAAGATTTTCAAACTCTGCAACACCACCATCATCCAAGGTTTGGGCTGTATCATCCACAATAATGTCGCCATCCCCATTATCCAAAATAGGCTCCGAGAGTTCAGAGTCAGCCACAACCAAATTTTCCCCATCAAGAGTATTAGCTCCAACATCAGACAGGGCTTTGGTTGAATCCTTTGCATGAATTTCGGAATCATCAGGTTTAGTGCTGGCCACTAACTGATTAGCCCCATCAAAAATATCAGCCCCGTCACTTGCTAAATCACAGTGGATTCCACTCCCTTGTCTTACTATCGGCTCCGCATCCGAAGGGGACCCATTAGTATCACATCTCCGCAGGGGTTGCAATTTCAAAATCCAATGGGTTATGGGTTAGGGATAAGAAGTTGTTTGTTAAAGAAGCATCTTTTGGTCAGTTTATGAACAGATCAGATTTAAAGATTCCCATATTTCAATGGAGAGTTTTTTTTATTTCATAGTTTGCACTTTTTTTATTTTCGATAAGTACCTAGTTTGCACATGTATTTCTACATCTTGAACACCCAGAATAGCATTTGTACATGTAATATTACAGAAATCTTCAGGTAAGGACCTTAAAATGAGGATCTTCTATGCGGACCTCCCCATTTCTCGCCTTTCCCGATAGGATTTCGATGATCCGAGCCCCTCAATGTGTTCAGAACGTGATTTTTTAAGGATACCCGTGAGAAATTGGCAAAAAAAATGACCGGAAATGGCTTGATTTGAGCAGGTTTTATTTAAACCGTTCAATAAAAAATAAACAAAAACTGCTCGAATGAAGCTCTTTCCAATCTTTTTTTTTTTTTTTACTGATTTCTCACGGGTACCTTTAAAATCACGTTCTGAACACATTGAGCGGTTCAGATCATTAAAATTCGATCAGGAAATAAAGTTCAGCATATTATTAAAATAAGATAGTCCTTACTAGAATGGGACTCCGTACTATTAATATGACTAACTAATAGTTTTATGTTGTATATATATGCAGAGTATACTACTAAATTAAGAAAGTTTCGGAAAGGGTTGCAGCCTCCAACATCCGAAATGAGAAGGCCGATATGTTGAAATTAATATTTGTATAATTCCATGAGCGATGTTGTACTAGCATCAATGTTTGTTTGTCTTGCTGTCTTCTTTTTTTTTTTCTTTTACCGATTCAACTGGCATAAATAAGAAAGATACTTATAAAACCGGTCTTCTTGTTGTACGATTAAAGAAGAGGGGTCACTTCTTTAGAACCATTGGCCAGCAACCAGCTATAATATATGTCTGAATGTGGTTTTGATTCAAGAAGAGAGTTTACTTCTTTTGAACCATTCAAAAAGCACGGCGACGAGCAATGACACGAAATGCATTACGGAGTACTACCAATTCTAATTAATGCTGTTGCGAGGAGCAGGAGTGTGACCTTTTCAGTGTCAAAAGTTTGCCTGATGGTAAAAGGGAAAGAGAATGTGTTACGTCTGGATCCGCCGTGGTCCATTGGGGGCTCTATCGAGCATTTTCTGTAATAATTCGAACCGTTCATCTCATAAGGACTACAAAAAATCAATTTTATCGGACATCAATAACTATGTCAAAAATTGAATTTTTGCTTATAAAACATACGGTCTGATTCTGTCACTAGTATTTTAAGATAAGATAAACTGTTAATGACCGTCGATTTTATAAACCAAAATTTTAATTTTAATATAGTTCTTGATGTTCGATGAAGTTGATTTTTTACGTGAGACATATATAATTTCAGACCTTACAAGATGAACGATTTAAATTACTGCAATGAATGTTCGGTAGGGCTTACAATGGGTGGCGAAAATCATGTGGTTTCCACCTCATCCGGAAAAAGTTTAATAATTTAATCTCAAAGGGAGAGGGAAATACCTAATCCTTGGAGACGTTGACCACCACTTACACAAACCAAGGAGGAATTGCTGGTCACTTGATCTTGTTTACTCTCATTTCAATTTCGAAATTAACCGAGGAGCTACTAGCTAGTAATGCGAAAAAAGTTTCATGCCCGGCTACGGGTACACCATGTGATGCACACTAAATGTACACCGTGTCTTGTGGGTCGCATTTCGGGATTCCACAAAAATGATCATGGTCACTCCATTATTTTAAAATAGTATTTTTAAGGGTTTCCTGTTTGAGCCAGATATCGATAAAAACTTAGATCAATATTTTGCTAAAAAACAAGTTATTTTGATAGAAAAAATTAATTCCTTTCATCTCGAAAGATACGAAATGAAATCAGTGTAGGAAAAGAAATGCATTGAACAACAATTCTTTGCTCAATTTCTTGTCAGCAAATAAGGCGTATAATTGGTCAAGTTTTTACCAATATTCGATTAAACTGTTTTTTAACACCAATTCTAAAAAAGTGTTTCAAACAAATAGAGCCGTTCCGATCATTTACATGACACCCCAAAGTGAGTTCAACGGAACGCAGTGCGTATTTTATTTGGTATTCCCATGCCCATAGTTTTATTATTATTAGTATTGAAAAGTTTCACATGTCCAATGGCTCCCGATCTGAAGTACTAGACTGCAGTCAATGTCTAAATCCATTATTTTACAGCCATTCACTTTGGATTACTTCAATGCCAACAGATGGTCTTGAATATAGGCCCACAACGCCTGTGGTCTTTCCAAATTAGGACCAAAATCGGGGCCCACTATCACTTCTTGTTTTTATAGGAGTACTTGCTGAAAATAAAATTAATAATATATTCATAATCTTTTCACCGGAAATACTTCGTAAATAAATTTAAAATCTAGATTGATTATTCAAATGGGTCGGATTGGCGTTGTGACTATTGAAGCAATCAGATCCCCAGATCAAAGGGATACAGCAGAATCATTGGAGGATTTATTGGACAACAATTGTGGGAAAATTTGAGAAGATTTCAAGGCTGTAAAACAGCCCAAGTATCAAGTATTTTTCCTTGTATAGCAGTCATAGATCAATTTCTTTGTGTATATAACTTGTACATTCAACCCAAGATAATGAATTCAAGTTGGAGAGTCAAACTGTTTAGACCTCTGTTTAAAAAACTTCTTTATGGTATCAGAGCCATTGTAAGGGAATTTCTCAATTATTTCTCTAACATTCACTCCACAAATGGCTTTATCCTCCCAAGCAAGTACCTGTACCCCTATGCCCTTAATTTCAGTAACTTTGTGTCTCTTGGGCTAAGCCAGTCCAACTTCTTGCCATGGAAGACCCAGTTTATGGGAATCTGCTTCTTGCCATGAAACCACAAACAGATAAAGCAGCTAAACTATAAGATAAGTAAACCCCTCCAGACCATATAAGCGTGATCACTCCAAGTGTAGGGTCAATATGTCTGTTGAAGCATAATAATTCGGAAGTCCGGGATCGTACCCAAGAGAATATCATCATAGCTTGATTGGATTTGTCGATGCAAATATTGTGGTCTTGAGATGGCTAAAAAGACTGCACGATAATAGGAACCCAAAAAATGGTCACACGTGACAGATCGCAAACGTTGCTACACGTGAGGAATGATGTTAAGGAAACAGAATCTCATATTGCTTAAGAGTGGAATAAAAGGACGTCACTTAATAATATTTGAGACATTTCCCACTCATTGTCAATTAATTCTAAATTGAATATAAAGTTCCACATGATAATTTCAGCATTGGGTTAATTGATTGAGCTGTGAAGTTAGCCATACAAATCCCAACAAATCCTATTCACCTGCCATGCATTAAACAACTCTTTGCCCCATGTGCTTACATTATCAAAGAGCTTTGAATAATCAACAGTCTTTCAACAGTCTTGTTATTGTCAGTCCACTGAATTGATGATAAATACACTAAAAGACAAGGAAAATACATATTTCTGTATATTTTTTACACTCTTTAATATATATTTACACATTTATTGTTGTCAGCTCATTGAACTGATTTTAGAATTTTCCAATAATCAATAGCAAGTATCCATACCCTGTATAGATAATACATTCCATTTATAGAATTACGTAAACAACTCCAAGACAAGCAAAAAGAAACATTTTAGATTAGATGTGACCTCGGATTCAATGAAAACATTTCCACAATGGTAGTATTTTAAGGTAAAAAAAAAACATAACCTCTATTCTAAAAAAATTAACTACGAGCCGAATTAAGAACTAAAAAATATATACAAATTCTTTTTACAAAAAATTAATTTTTTTGAAAGTTATCGTATTGCGTAGTAGACAGCGTTTCAAGAATGGAGGGGTTAAAATTTTACAGTTGTCATAGACGAGTTCTCATATTTTGTGTTAACGTTTAACCAACATATTAATGTACTAAAACCTTTTTGAAACAAATTGTACCGAGTATGTTGGGACTATACTTCTCGAGAATATGTTATTCTTTAGAATAGCCAAGTGGTGGTGGAGGTTTAATAAAGGTAGTGATTCAGTATGGGTGAAGGTGATTAAGAGTAAATACAAGTTTGAGCAAAATTGTTGGCTACCTCGATTGCCGTCTTCCGGTAAGATCTCAAGTATTTGGAAAGACATTTGCTCGGTGGGGATTCCTCCTCTAGCATTGGAATTAGCTGAGCTATAACAAAAAATTTGAGCATTCCTAAGAGATGTATAGTGGCAAACGCAAAATTCATAAGCAAGAAAATTGTCAAACTAATTATTGATGGTTTGAATAGCTAAGATAAAATTATTTTACTGACTAGGGAATTGATGATATACTTCTTTCGAACTGGTAAGAGTCAAAGTGCGTACTATTTTCTAAATATTCACCAAAATTTTATATAAAATACTTTGTGGTACATCGAAACTTGAGAAGGGTCGCGACTCTTTTTCGCCTAGCCTCTGCCTACCCCTTTTGTCACTTCTTTGACTCCCTTAATTGAAAATTTCATACGCAAATTCGTTCAAATTTTACATTTCTTTGATCAAAACTTTTGTTTTCACATTTTCTTGTAATATATTCTTTTCTGTTAAGAAAATAGAGTCTCTTATTGCTTGGGAGTGAAATAGTAATAACTTAATAATATTTGGGATCTCCCCATTCATTGTTAATTGGTTCTTAGTTGGATATAAAATTTCACATGGTGTCAGAACAGGGCCCATTCTACCCCACATGTAAAAAATTTACAATCCACATCCTGCGATAACAAACTAGCAAAAGGCTGCACGATGGTAGGGACTCAAAAAGTGATCACACATGACAGACCTCAAACGTAGTTGCACGTGAGGGATGATGCTAAGGAAATAGAGCCCCACATTGCTTGAGAATGGAATGGATAATCACTTAATAACATTTGGGACATTCCCCACTCATTGCCCATTAATTTTGAATTGGATATAAAGTTCCACATGGTAACTTCAGCATTTGGTTAATTGATTGAGATAGAGCGTGTAATTAGCCATGCAAATCCCACCAAATCCTATTCACCTGCCATGCATTAAACAACTCTTTGCCCCATGTGCTTACATTATGAAAGGGCTTTGAATAATCAATAGCAACTAAGTAAAATCCAAACCTTGTATAGATAATACATTCCATTTATTGAATTGCCGTAAACAACTCCAAGACAAGCAAAAAGAAACATTTTAGATTAGAGATGTGACCTCGTATTCAATGAAAACATTTCCACAATGGTAGTATTTTACTTAAAAGTACCTGTCATTCAATTTTTTATAGAAGATGTGACATGCGGGAGTCACATTATCGATCCCACTTGATTTTAAAGGTTTTGTTTATGGTGACTGGTCTTCAAACAAAGTACCTGGAATTAGTTGCCCAAATCTCCTGAAATGAATATAAAAAGAGATCAGGGAGATCGGCGTAGTGGAAGAGAATTTGGTAACTTGAATCTCCTGAAATGAATACAAAAAGAGATCACGGAGTCTGGAGATCGACGTAGTGGAAGAGAATTTGGTAACTCGAATCTCCTGAAATGAATACAAAAAGAGATCATGGTGAATTAGTGGAAGAGAATTTGGTAACTCGAATCTCCTGAAATGAATACAAAAAGAGATCATGGCAAATTAGTGGAAGAGAATTAGTTGCTCAAATCTCCGGAAATGAATACAAAAAGAGATCATGGAGAATTAGTGGACGAGAATTTGGTAAGTCCATCATTTTTTTTCTCGACAAAACAAAACATATATATTAATTCGAAAGGGTACATCGAGAGAGCTCAAATAATGCAAGCTAAACAAACTTACACATTCACGCAGCAAAAACAGAAAATAAAACCACGCCCCTTACAATGACTTCCAATAGAAAATTGGAGTAAAAACAAACACCTGATACACCACTGCAAACACTCTTTACAGTTCATAAAAAATAAATCAAGAATTCATATGTGTGTGTATTATGTGACTTTGATCCGGCTTTGATCAGGTACCTTGCTAGTGAACAGTGGAATTAGTTTTCAAGAATTAATCATGGTCCTTATAAGCTGACCCGACCACCCTGAGTTATTAAAAAAGAATACAAAGAATATAATCTAAAGGGTAATTGTAAGATGTTAAATGAGCCAAACCAAGTAATGCATGGGTTTTCCAAGCTTGATAGAAAAGTTGAAGCTCAACTTTTAACTCGAATCAAAAAAATTCCTAATTTGTTAACAAATTTATAACTAGAATGAACACGAGTTTGTAAATATTTCATGGATATATACTTCTCGAGTCAGCCCCGGATGGCAATCTCATTCGAATCGAGACTTAACCGAACAAAACCGAACCGATCGGTAAGGTTTGTAATTATTTTATATAACAACTTTTATGGTTGAGGTTTTTAATAAGAAAGAGCCGTCCGGTTTGCTTTTATACGATAACAGCACCAAAATCAAACCGTAACTGAAACCTAAACCGAACTGCAATATAACTATGAAAATACCTTAATACATGTGTGTGTGTAGCTTTTAGTTACGGTCAAGGGTTGATTTTGTTGTGAACTCTGTAGTGAATTTGTCTTTGTGTTTGGGAGATGGATTCAAAATGCTATGTTTGGTTTGGGTTTTGAAAAATCGTGGGGATAATAAGTGGAGAGAGATAAAGAGAGAAATGTTGGAAATAAAGGAAAGCTATGGAGTATTTTTTGAAAAATTCTTTTTGAATTGTAAAGAGAACAAAGCAAAATGTTTGTAGTAATTTTACTTATTATTTGCATTGTTTTTTTTTTGGGTAAATATTATTTGCATTGTTCTTAATTTCTTTTGCCACTATTGTCTGGTTGATTAAAGTTGGATCATTAAAAATGTTAACCACCTATTTCGGTGGAAAGCCAAACCAATCCAATAAACGATAGTTTTGGCTATGGTTTAAATAAGTAAAAAACAAAAATTTAGATTACGATTTTGATTTTGATTTCGTATTAAAAAACCTCAACCATAAAAGTTGTTATATAAACCATGGAGAGAGAGAGAGAGTAGCATTTACAAATCCCATTTAACAAGTACTTTCTATCCCAAGTTACATGCGTTGTCATCGGACTTTGAATAACAAATTATATTCTCTTCCATATGAATTTTTTTAAGTTAGTTCTTTAGCTATAAAAGGGGCATCCCTCCTCTAAACTTTATGCATTGGAAAAGAATTTGTATTCCTTTCTAGAGGTGCAGTGTTTGGTAGGAAGGAAAGAGAAAGAAGCTAAAATGGGTGCCAAAATACTACTTTCAATAATGATGGTCATATCAATATGCCTTATCCCGAAGACACATGCACAATGTACGTCGGGGATTGCTACATTCAAGCCTGCCCCTTTTCCTGGTAAGTGTTAAATTTTATAATGTCTAATAATGCATGTATTTGTATAGATCCGAAATCTCATTACGTAACAGTATTAATTTAAATCTCTTCATGGTCCCCTCTATGTACCCTTTATTTTGAGTTTAATAAAATCTTGTTGTCGATAAAAAAAAAATTAAATCTCTCCATAGAATCCTTAAAGTAGTCATCCTTTTGGGGGACACAAGTAGGTAGCTAGCGGTAGTTTTGGCTCATGGATGCATGCGATCGATCGAGACAGGGAAAAGGGTTTCAACTTTCATTACAGGAATAATGATCAAAAAAAAAAAAAACTTTCATTACAGGATTCCCACTTCACTTCCTGATAATACACCCACGCATATATGCCACATCCTAAAACCTAAATAGTAGTACTAATGAACTTGTACTAACAACCTTCTTTTTTCTCAGATGTGTCATGCCCTCAGTACCGGTTCAGCGACATCCCTGATCCCTACGTCGCCGTAGCATCTAGCGACGCTGTATGGAAAGGGCTCGAAACATGCGGCACAAAATACTCTATAAAATGCACTGGTTCTGCGTTGGCTCTGCCAGTGCCAAATGACCCCTGCACGGGTGAAAGCGTTAACGTTACTATTGTGGACCATTGCCTTCAACAAAACTTCTGCACCGTCGCCGGCGATGTACTCGGACGCGTTACCTTCATACTGTCTGAAGCTGCTTATATCAAAATTAGTGACCCCCTTGTTACGAATATCACAATTGAATATAAGAGGTAAACGCTCGAAACTATATTTGGTGAATGTGAAGATCATTGACATCAGGGACAGAACCAGGATTTCGTAAATGCGGTGGCCGAATTATGAACAAGATTTTGAAATTTTAAAGTTTGAACATTTAATAGTTTGTTTGGTTTAGATTTTGGGAGAGATTTTTTGGGTAGTAAGTAGAGAGCTAAAAAGCTGAATGAGATAAATAATTGAAAAAAAATTTATGGAAGATATGGGAGACCATAGCACAAAGAGAGAAATTGGGTTTTTGGACCTAAAATGAACATATTTTTAGAGAATTTAAATGTCTAATAACACTCAATACAAAATACAATATCTATGTGTTTTTAACAAACAAACAAAAAATAACTAATATTATTTCTTATTTTGTTTTTAAAAAAAACCCGAAACAACACGGGGGCCGTGGCCCCCATATGACCACCTATAGATCTGTCTCTGATTGACATACATGGGAGCATTATGTATGCATTTCGATATTTGTGCATGTACTTATCACCTATCTATCATCAATCCGTACTCTGCAGAAATGCAAAATAACTTTTCTCGAAAAGTGAGTGAACAAATAAAATAAAATAACTTTTTTTTGTCCACCCAACCTTGAAAAATAGGTGAATATTACCCACCATGTTCTCGGTATTATTTCAATGTTTAGAACGGCTCATCTCTTGGAAGATGATATTTTATTTCTCTCTGCAAAAAATCATCTCAATCGAATATCATTAAGTGATTGATAAAATCACCCAATTTCCAATATTTAAACAAGCAGTTACCGATTTATTATTGTGTTGATTTTTTGGAGGGTCAATTAAAATATCATACTGTAAAAGCTCCATAAAAATGAATATAAAAAATATGTAGCATGTGTGACGACATCGATTTTGTGTTTACACAAACACAAACGGAGTGTTTTTTTATTACATCATTTGAACTTTTTTTCTTTTTGATAATTAAGTTATAGTTTGCACATGTATTTCTACATATTGAACACCAAGAATTGTTAATGTTGTATATGCAGAGTGTACTGCTAAATCAAGAAAGTTTGGGAAAGGGTTGCAGACTCCAACATACGAAATGAGAATGGTGCCTCTCTCTCTGAAATTTTAATTCCATAGATTGGCGATCTTGGTTGTCAGTTCTATATCTTTCGGTTTGTTGTTTGGATTTAAGGTTGTTTTCTTTTGGTTTGTGGCTGTTTTGGTATTATATTGTTGGACTGTTTTGAGGCTTTCGTGCTCCTTGTAGTGTTTTTGGTTGGCTTATTGCCTTCCTCTGGGTGTGGTTCTCGGGTGGCTTTTGCCAATGTGCCCGTGATTTTTTTAATTTTTGTAATCATCTTTATAGATTAATAAATCTTCTTTTTGCCGGAAAAAAAAAAATCATGGTGGATTGACCATATTTTTATTTTTTGCAAAATTATCATAAGAAATATTCAAAATATATACAATATTTGTACTAACCATATTTTTCATGGTTAATTTGTCATGAAAACAATAAATCAAAGTCATGATTTCTCGGCGGAACTTGAGAACCCATAACATTCCGGGAAAATATCCCTTTTTTGAAACATGGTGGATTGACCTTGTTTTTATTTTTTGCAAAATGATCTTAAGAAATATTTCGGAACATATAAAATATTCAAACTGACCATGTTTTTCATGGTTAATTTATCATGAAAAATAATAAACCAAAATCATTATTTCTCGGCGAAACTTGAAAATCCATAACATTCTGGGAAAAAAACATGAATAAAATATTTTATTCATGAATACAAACCACGAAAAGATATGAATATACAATGTTTTATTCATGAAAACTCAACAATATGAAAAATTCATCACATTTGAAACAAAAAACACCATGAAACAAAAAAGGTACAAAACTAAACGTAGCTAACTAGCAAAGATGTCGAACACCACTCCAGATCTTGGGCTGCAGGGACGGAACGAGGATTTCTTAAACGTGAGAGCCAAATTATGTACAACAAAATTTGAAATTTCAAGATTCAGAAATTTGATAGTTTATTTGGTTTGGGTTTTCAAGGAGATTTTTTTGGGTAATGAGTGGAGAGAGATAGAAAAAAATGAGAGTAATAATTGAAAAAAAACTGATTGGAGACAATGCGCAGAGAGAGAGGGGTTAGATTTTGGGACCCAAAACGAACATAGTCTAAAGTATTCAAATGTTCAAATAACACCCAATACAAAAAATATAGATATATAGTTGCTCTTACCAAACAAAAAATAAATAATCTTAATATTATTTTTTTTTTAAAAAAAACTCTGAAACCACGCGGGGGCCGTGGCCCCCATAAGCCTCTACATGGCTCCGTCTCTGTTGGGCCGCTCTGTTTGCGATGCTGCCTAAACCCATTATTCTTTATCCCAAACTCACCGTCTCTGAATTTCCGTTTGACCGAAAAAAAAAAAAAAAAAACCCTCACAGTCTCTGAATCCGTCGATTCGGGCGAAGGCAAAGTTGAACGGCAACGACAATGGAGCGTTGTTCGTCGGCACGAAGGGTGACAAAAGGAGGTCAAGGGGGGAGAAGGGGATCTATTCAAAGCTCCTGAAGCTATAATTGAAGAACCAGCGGTAGGCTTTGATCCCATGACAGCTGCCATTTCAATGATCTCATGCAAAAATGGACAAAATAGAAATGGTGTTTCAAAATTGGTAGGCTTTGATCCCATAATTACGGGATATGACGTCGATTACGGGATTTGATTTTTGGGATTGGTATCTCTAATAACGGTTAAGACCCTAGCTTTAAGATTTCATCCCAAATTATTTACTAATAATATATATATATAAGGACAGTTCTGGAATTATTTTAAGATGGGGATGAAATCACAACTGTTTAAATTGCGTGGGATGAATTCTTACATGGCATGAATAAAGAGAATAAATATTTAAATATTATAAATAAAAAAAACCATACGAAATTAGAAGGATATGTTGAAATTGATATTTGTATATTTCCATGAGCGATGTTGTAACTGTCATGAAAGTCTTGTTGTAAGATTCAAGAAG